>JAWWMP010000038.1:1269595-1298037 GCA_035047865.1 Dendrocincla tyrannina | reverse complement strand
AGGGGGCTCAGCAGGTACCTGAGGGGGCTCAGCAGGTACCTGAGGGGGCTCAGCAGGTACCTGAGGGGGCTCAGCAGGTACCTGAGGGGGCTCAGCAGCAGCCTGGCAGTGTTAATTGCCCACAGTGCAGGGACAGCCCATTCCCACTGCAGAGAACAGCCCCCAGGTTCTGTGCATGGATCCCTGACACCAGCACACACTGAGCACTGCGATCTGCTGCCTCCAAACCCACCTGGTCCAGCTCCAGGCCTTGCCAGCTGGGCCCTCCCTGCTGCTGGAACACAGAGGGGATGGCAGCAGAACAGCCTCGCTCCTGAACACACCAGCCTGCCCCCCGAGCCACACTCGCAGCGTATGACAGGCCCTTGCACTGGGATTCTCCTCTGAGAAGGACTGGTGACAGTGCTGGGGCAGAGCGAGGCTGTTCTGTGTGCTCAATCACTCCCAGAAGTGCCTGAAGCACCACAGTCCCTCCCTCACCCGTTCCTGTGACACAGGCAGGGGGCACAGAGACATCGTGTCCCTCACCCTTCCCATGTCTGTCATCTCCTGACCAAGTGACCACACAGCAGCAGGTCCATGTTCCCCACAGGCTGGCCTTTTCTCCCAAGCCTGTAGAAGCCTCTTGTCCCTCTTTACATCCCGCAGTTTAAAGCCAGCCAAGCTTTGGCCTTACTAATTCCATCCCTGCATAGAGAACAGTTCCATTAACATGGCTTGGAAGTTTAACTTCTTTAGGAAGCCTGAGGTGAGGTCACTCTTCATACCCCTCAGTAAGGTAAATATGTTCCAAACACACATTCAATAATGAACAATCACCACAGAAAATGAAGAGTTTTTTCCTGCCCCCAACAGAAGCTCAGGAAAACAAAAGGATCTTCTCCCTGTATGCTGTACCATTGGAGTCTTATTTCAAATGGGAATATTTAACACAGACATGCTGAAAACAGAATTTAATGACACCATATCCGAGTTGCAGCATTCCACAGTAAGCAGACACACAGACAGAGCCTTACCAGCAGTAGTCCAGCAGATGTGGGGGCAGAACAGGAATGTAAACGTGCTGCCAGAACATCGGGTAGAGCATGGCTGCAGAGCCATGGATGCAGGCAGTTAACTGAAAAACACCATCAAAACTGCATCAGCAAGGCCACAAACCCCAGCCCTCCAACTGCAAAGGTAGAAACAAGACAGTAAAGAATCAATTCTGCATATCAACAGGTCTTATTAGAAAATACAGTGCTGCTGTGAAAAACAAGGGTCTCAGAGGTGAAGCACGACTGGTTTATGGTGGTTCTCATCCAAGTGACTCTGTGAATAGCTGAGAACATGATTCATTCAGCAAACAGAACCTGAGAAGAACACCCAGCACTCTGTAAAGCAACAGAAACATGGAAATGAAAACACAAAAGGAACTAAGAAACAGTAAAGGCAAATCTCCCAGTCCTGGAAATTACCATCCATTAAATATCATAAAAATGCACTGAAATTTATGGCACATATTTCTTAAAAACATACCACACTAAACTCAGTGATTAAATCTCCATTGTTTAAAAGGGATTTTTATCTAATGGCCCTTCAACTGATCATTTGATCCACTGAATTTCTCAGTTATATTCTTAAAAACTCAAGCAGAAGAGTTTTGATGTGGGCCAGTACTGAAGTAGCAAAGGCAAGTGCCAGTGAGCCATGGGGAGAATCCTCACAGAGGAAATTACTGCCCTCAATGCTATTTCAAACAGTTTGGAAGAGCAGACAAGCAGGTATTTGTCACAATCACTAAGGATATTGAAATGGAGAAGGTGGTGATGCTCAGTAAGGAAACGCAGCAAATGCTACAGGCAGAAAGAATACTGTAAGAGGAGGATCTGAGCACACACACTTGGGGACCAGAAAATAAATAAATAAAGAGAGCACTCGCACAAGCAGACACATCCAAGGCCCGGGCTCAGAGGTGACAGCAATCACATCCCCCTGCCCGTGCTCTGCAGGCTGCAGTGGCCCTTCACCTGCACTGACAGCCAGCACCAGGACTGCCCTGGGGAGGGGTGTTCTGAACACCACACTCAGCAAAGCCTCGCCGTGCTCTGCAGGCAGGGGGACGCTGAGCACAGGGCACGGAGGGAGAGCAGACACAGTCCTGGGACTGGGGTCCCTGTGCCAGCCTGGAGGTGTCCGGGATGAAACCAAGCAAAGACAAATGGTGACATTAATCCTAATTCAGTCAGATGTGGTGCAGCCTTTAAAAAAGAAAAGATGACCCTCATTATTATGAATTTCCATTAAGACAGAGGAGTGAATGACAGAGCTGTCCAAGAGAATCCATGGCTGGAGAAGGAAACGGTGGATGAGCCAACCCAGGAGCTTCAGGCTCCATGCCAGGAAAACCAGCCACGGCTGGGGGCAGTTTGGGATCTGTTCTGTAAGTGACAGAACCTGGTTGTCTCACTAAAACACAGGTCCTTGGGTAGAAGGTGGAAGACAGGCACATATTTCACGTGTTCTTTTATGCCTCTGAACAATACAGCCAGCTTTTTACCTTCAAGAGGACGAAACTCTCCTATGACACAAAAACTTCTTAAATACTTGGAAGGGCTGGGAATTTGGTGGAGGCCTCACCTGGTCAGTGAGTGCCATCCAGGGAAAGGCACTCCACGACAAGGCAGCCCGAGCAGGGCCCAAGTGCCTCCACTCTGGGAATCCAGCACTCTGGAATCAGATCAGTTCCACTGGCTCGGCTCCCTGCAGCTGCTGCTGGAGGGTGCAAGGGGATCTCTGTGGAAGGGACACACTCAGCCACCAGGCACCTCTTGCACTTTGGTATTTAATACTCTGGAAGCCTTATCTGAGCAAGTTAAATCAATGGGATTTTGTCACCAACTGATGCTGAACTACCACAGGCCATTTCCCAGTGCGCCACACACACTGCCCGGGTTCACGGGGCAGGACATGCAGTACAAACACTGAGCAGAGGAACCACCTTTTGCAGGGCTGCAAGACCCTTTTTTGCATTATTTGGGCTAAGAACAAAGCAGAAAGTTGAGCTGTGTAAGGGCTAAGCAGTGAAAGCAGGGCTGTCACCAAGGGTGTGTATGAAGGGTGAGACCTACAGGGACTGCACCAGAGCTGTGGCACCAGAGCTGGGTGAGCTCTGAGCTCTGGGGCATCACAAGGACATTTGGTGAATCAAATCCATCACATGCTGTCCTGTTTCCTTACCCTCGGGGCCCTGAGGTACATCAGACCCCCACCAGGCAATGAGAGATGTATCAGAGCTTCCTGTGGTGTGGGAGAAGTGACACAGGAAGCTCAGCTCCCAGGAACAACGGAGCATCCATGGGATTCCTTCCTTTGTAACACTCCAAAAGTAACTGGGAAATTAGGCAAAGAAACTCCCCTCAGTGAGATGGAGCCAGACAGAAACACCTCTGAAATGGCCAAGTTTAAGTCTTTTCAGAGGTTCATGTAAGACCCTTTGCTGTAAGGAGAGCCAACCTGCTCCCAGGCAGAGAGCACACCGTGGGGTGGCAGGGCTGGGGTGGTGATGGAAAAGGGAATTCGGGAGGCAAGGAAAGCTCCAGGCTGGTTTTGCAGCAGCATGCTCCCACCAGCAGGTGGGCTGCTGCCAAGCACTGGGGGGTTATGCATTTTGGTTCATATCTGGCTTTTCTTGAGGAGTTAGATCACAGAATATGTAAGGAAATTTAACAGAAATAATTATTTTAACATTTTGATAAATTATTTTTATTTCCTTTTGTAGGAAAAAAGAATAAAATCCAAGAGAACAGCAAGAATTCTTCCACAGTTTTAGTACACATGGTTTATGAAATACCTAATAAACACAGCCCTGTTCTAAATCTTATTCAACTTAAGCATATAAGGATATTGAAAATCAAAATCTGAATTTGAGATGTAGCACAGAACTCATTCCACCATAAAACCCTTTCTGCCCAGGATGGCTGAATTTTCTCTCTCTTCCCTGACGTTAAATTCAAGCCCTAAGCACAGAGTGTGTCTCTCAAAGTTCAACCAAAGGAACTGCAAAGGGGTCCCTTCCCGTTTCTTGTTGCAAAGTGGCAATGCAAACAAAGGAGGCAGCCCCCAGCCCCCAGCCCGCTGCTCCCGGAGCATTGTGGGTTTGGGACGGTTCCAGTTACAAGGTCTTGGCTTCCGCTGAGCACAGTTTGAAATAAAAGAATGCAGCTTGTTCCTACTGCTGGAACCCGCCGAGCAGGGAATCGCTGGCTCCAGCCCAGCACTTCAAACCTGTCTTACACTGTCACTCTGCTCTTGGAGCAGTGCACACACAAAGTTGTAAGCTAAGAACACACGGTATGAATACCCCTCCCTCCCAAGAACCAGGCATGCTTTTATCTTGGACAGAGGCAAAAGGAAGAGAAATAGCAGAAAGATGGGAAAAAACCCCAGCCCCACTTGTGAACTGGCTCATTAAGGAAGGCAAAGTGACAGGTAAGTAATTCCTCTTCCCAGGCTCTGTCACAAAGGGAGAGATTAAACCAACCAACCACACAACCTCTGAAATGCTTTGGGCAGCCCTTCTCTTTTCCCTCCTCTCTGATCATTTTCTGTTCTTTTCATTCTGTAGGTTGCTGAAATAAACACCTCTCCTTCATTTTATTCCATTACCAGGCCTGGATGGATTTTGCCTTATTTTAGTAGCAAGGACATAGAACACTTGGCAGATATAGAAGTTAAGATTTTACAAGTTTCCTATAGTATTAAACTTTATAACACTTAAATGCTTTTAGTTAAATGTGGGATGGATTGTAAACATTATTAATAATCATTAATAGATCCCAGAGGTTACTCTAATTCTCTTTCTCTCGCTTACCCTTCAAATTGACACTGCAAGAGTGATTCTGGGATCGAGTGTGAGGCCTCACTTCCCCTCACTTCTCTGCCCTGTGCTGACAGACCATCCTTACACAGGTTTGTGAACACCATTTCGGCCTTCTGGAGCATTTACAATTCCAGGAAGCAGTTTTAATCTCAAACACAAAGAGGGCCATGGTCCCACAGCCAGAGACTGGTTAATGCCACCCGAAATGGAAGTGGCAGCTCTGTTTCAGCCAGGACCACTCAAGTGCTCAGTCCACAGCACTAGAAAGCAAAATTGGTTAAACCATCTTCCTCACTCGCAAAGGAAAGCAATCAATAGCCATTTATGGAGCAAACACAACGAGCACACAGCATTTGCTTTTATAAGGAAAATCACAATCTTATTGACTGCTAAACCTTGAAATGCAGAACACAAAACTTTGAACTGAACCAGGCCTGTGCTCGTTTTATCTCCGGCCATTTTTAGAAGAGAGTACTCCAGAATATTCAGCAGCTTTCATCTCTCAGACACTTGATGGAGCCTAAGTAGCATTAAGACTAAACCTTATCAAACACAACTGCAAAACTGTTGATTGTCAATGTACTTCAGCCCACTCCTGTCCCCCTGGAGAAGGTCACTACAACATCCATTTGACAGTGTCATCTATTTTTTTCCCTGTCAAGTAAATTATGAAAAAAGGACTCACTAAGGTGTAAGTCTTTGTACATTCATGTACCAAACAACCCCAAAAATTCCTGTATCCAAAAAATCCTTTTTCATTTGCACCACAGAGCCCAAGAGAAGTTCTGTCAAATCCTCACATGCAGGCACAGAACTGAGCTGAGGTTGCAAAAGTGAGGATGACAGGGGGACTTGGAGGGAATCAGATCATTTCCAATACATGACTGTTAAAAGAAATAAAAATACTGTGAAGAGAAGCAACTCTTGTGCATTTTACTTACAGTGCTCAGCTTGCTGCAGCAAATGAGGATGCGGCGCTCGTACAACATGCTGGCGTAGAGGTGCAGCATGTTGTTGACATCCACTGCCACAAAGTACTCTGTCAGATTCCTCTGGGAAGAGAGGAGAAGAAGAGTTTTTGATTCATCCTGATACAAAACCAAGTGTCCTTAACAAACAAACAAACAAACAACCCCAAAAATCACAGAGCCAAACAGATTTCATTCTTCTACTGTGCTACAATTTCATTCTTGCACTGTCACTTCATCCCCTCAGCCACTGCAGCCACCCTGTGCTTGTGCTGCAGGGCACAAACCATGTGTCAGGGACTGAATATTTCATTTGTCTTCTAATAAACAGCAGAATGTGATCCTGAGATCTTTGCTGTCAAAACAGGAAAGCCACCATGGAGGCAACTGGATCACAGCGTATTCTTGCTCTCCCAGAATGAGGGGCTTCCCAGGGCAAGGTAAAGAAAAAAGGATTTGTCCATGGAGAGGGTATTTTCACTTCTTAAAACACAGAAGTAAAAGGGGAGTTGTGAAAGGAAAGGTAATACACCCAGAAATGCTGAATTAGGGAATTTGTTTCCAAATAGCTTCTTACAGACATGAAAGGGTTGCTATATGATAAAGACAGCCTTATACAAAAAGCACATGTGAGAGCAAAATTAGATTAGTCATGAATTCAAGTGCAATCTTAATCATCCTTAAATAAAAAAGTGCAGAAAAGCAAAAAGCAAATATGATTTAGAAACTTAAAGAAGCTCAACAAAGCCTATTAGCACTTTTGACAGATCCAAGATACTTGGCCTGAGAAGTCTGCCAAGATGCTTCATACTGTGCAAAAATATGTTCCCCAGCTTGCCATCCAAACACAAAGAACTGAAGGAAAATTAAGCATTGTATTTGGGAGACGCTGGTCCCAGGATGTAGAGAGAGAAAACCAAGTTCATTATGGTTGGCTTCAAACATGTAAAATAACACACTCACTCAGGTCTTTGTTACAGCAAAGCTGGAGCCACAGACAGGTACAGTCAAAGGAGGAAAAAAAAAGCCAACACATTTTGCCAAAAACCTATTAAACTATCATGTACTTTTTCTGTATTTCTCATCCCATCTGTGCTGATTAACATGATATTTTTGTCTAAACATAAGCTGTCTTCTCTACGGCTCTTCTTCCCCCTCTCACCCAGCCTTCGCCGGCGCCAAAACACAGCGCGTGACGACACAGCGCCCGCAAACTGTGGGAATTAAACCCATTTTTAAGGAGCCCTGAACTTTTGCTGCCACCCAAATCAGGGGCATGGCAGAAGGAGCACACAATCCCTGCATCCTCCCTGGGGAGATCTCTGCTCCACATGGATGTGTTTGTGAGGCAACAGCACCCACTGTGAGAGGAAAAGAGCTGTGGGACTCGATTCGCAATTGTTCTGCCACCGAGTTTATTGTGGCGAGATGACACACAAATGTACCTTCAGATGGGAAGATTGGTGAGGTTTTAGTCCTGTCTGCTCCCAGAGATTTGCCAAGGACACCTGGGAAGCATGTGGGCTGCATGGAAATGTATTGGTACTGAGGAGCCTCACGTGGTCCCTCAGAGCCGTATTTATAAGAAAGCTGTCAGCTCTGAAGCTGAAATTGGGACTTACACATGTATTTTGAAAGACATGTCTCGTAAGTGACAAAACCATGAATGAGTTAAATAAATACAAATGAAAGCGTTCCAATTTGCAGGATAATTGTTGGGTGTTTTGTTTCCTAGGACTTAAACCTTTCTGGGGGCATAAAAAGTGGGATTTCCAGAACAGGTACAGGAAGAGCTATCCCCACTGCCCTCAGAATTCACCAGGAGTGCTACAAAGCTCCCTCATGCTCCTTGGAAAGCTCACTCCTAGATCAACCATCCATTTGATCATTTGCTATTTAATATCAATAAATACACGCTGACTTCTGAGATCAAATTCACAGACTTCTCTTCCACCATCATCTAATGAGGAAAATGGACTCAGAGATACAAAAACACCCCAGAGCATCATCCCCGTTTCAGCCTGTTGATTTACCTGATCCTTCTGGAACACAACAGCTCCTCCCAGGAAACTGAGTCTTGCAGCACCCGATTCATTTCTGGAGTCACAATGCACTCACACATCCCTCACACTGAACTCATCAAACACAGTGATCTGACACCAAGTCAGATAATTCCAAGAGCTTTGTTAACATTCCAGACAGAGCTCTGTGCAGCAAACCATTCATCATCACATCCAAATTCAAAGTTTGGCACCACTAAAACTTTTGCCAATATGGCAATTACGTAATTACTGATATGTAATTACTGAAATGCAATTACTGATAAGATATGTAGAATTTTGAATAAATCCCATCAATTGATTAGAATACACCAAGACTTCTGCTTGTTTAATGTCCTGGTATTATTATGCTTTAATTCCACATGAAAGTTGCATCAACACCCAGATAAAAACCTCCTGAGAAATGACACAATATTCATTACAATATTCACAGGAGTTTTTCAGCATCCCCTGCCACTCCCCCCTCCCATCAAGGCTGAGCCTCCAGAGGGTTCCCAGCCCCTCCTGGCCCAAGCCCCCTCCCTTTAAACAGCCTTCTTTACTTTTCTTCATGAGGGTGGGCAGGCCCTGGCCCAGGTTAAAGCTGTGGCTGCCCCATCCCTGGGAGTGTCCCAGGCCAGGTTGGATGAGGTTGGAGCAGCTTGGGCTAGTGGAAGGTACCCCTGCCCATGGCAGGGGTGGCACTGGGTGGGCTTTAAGGTCCCTCCCACCTCAAACCAGTCTGTGATTCTGTGAATTAGGACAGGATTTGATAGCTAGTTTAGATTCAGGAACTGATTCTTGAATTACACCCAGTGCATCGTATTTGTACAAAATAAAGCAGCTCAGAAGAAAGAGCTCATCTATTAAATATACTGACAGGATACGTGTCAGCATGAAGAGTCTGCAACACAGAAAAGCCATCAACAGTGTTTTGAAACAGAAACAAAAAGCCCCAAATGCTATCTGCTACACAAATCAGCCCCAAATGAGATGCAATGTCTTCATGATTCCTTCTCTTTCTTTCATGCCTCAGTTGAGGTATATGATGCTGAGACCAACCACAAAATGCTCCAGAAAGAAAACTGAGATGTCAGGCACAGGCATTTGGGTGAGAGACACAGCAGGAGCACATTAAAGAGTGTTTAAGGGAAGCACATGGCAGCATTGCCTTCCCCCAGCCCCACTGTCTGGCTAGAAAGCCAAGCCATCCTGGAACACGAGGCTCAGAAAGTCTCCCAAAATGTGGCTCTAAAGAGACCAGGTGTGTGTGACATTTTGAGAAGCCAAACAGGTCGTTTTCCCTGGTCCCTCATGCCATCCTTTCTGAGGGATCTCAGTGTAGGATCAGCAGATCTGCTGTTTTCACCCCTGTCAATCTGGCCATTAGTACTTTGTCCTTCATACATTTCAGCTTTATGTCACACACACAGATTGCCAGCCCCTCAATGCTCAGTCTTTTACAGAACATAATCCATGACTACCAAACAGCAACATTTGTTATCTGTGTTGCTGCTGACTTTAACTAGAAGCAACAAAGTGCAGGGTCCTCTCAAATACTCACATTTTCAGGTATACTGGGAAGCTCTCTGGTGTCAGGCACAGTAAAATAAGAGTGCTACAAAAAAGCAAATAGGATTATTGCAGTATTGTCCAAAACAATCTCAATGTGTTGTATTAGAATCAGCCCAGGTTCACTCTGTTCCCAGTCTGACCACGGATGACTTACATGATCCTTGGTCAGGGCTTTGGGAAAGGAGAGGATGCAGCTTGTATACAAATTCACATTACATTGAAGATCTTCACAATTTGTCTTTGGGCTGCTTATTAATTACTGAAGCTTTAAAGGCTGTTACACTCTTGGAACAGATCCACAACTAGCACAGTTTTCTTGTACATAAATCACAGACATTTCAGTGCCTCATGATCAGTCTATAACCTGAAATAGCAAGCAGGTCCAACAGCCACACTGCACACAGACACTACAAACACTGTTCCTGCTTTTGATGTGTCACTGGTTTGGTGTGGTAGCAAAGATGCAATGCAGGAACAGCACACAGAGCTGTACCACATGTGGGAACCTCACCCTGACCCCGAAACAGGCTCAGGAACAGCCAAAATAAAATGCAGAAAGACACCACAGCTCACAGTCAGTCCCTGGGCTGCTTTTTTATATCCTTTCTTGCTTCACTGCCCATGACATGTCTGAGACAAGGGGAGACGAGCAGCATTCCTTGGAACCACTGGCATGAAAAAACTGGAATATCCCAACTGATCCTGGCCTTGGGAGATGCTGCTCCTCAGGAGGGAGCCCCGAGGGGACAGGGCCACATCCAGGGCCAGCTGGGACCAGCAAGGCCACACAACTGCTCCCTGCCCACTGCCATCCCAGCTGGGTGGGGGGTCTGTTCTATCGGTGTGCTTGGTTCAATTTTCTCACAAGATATAAAAATAAATTCTTTTTCATTTGAGGTTTTTGGGTGGGGGGAAGAGGAGAAGGAAATGAGTAAATGAGACACAGAATTAATACTCCGAAGGCTGCTGTCACAGGTGTGTGGCTGTTTCCTGCCCAGCCCTGTCCCTTGGCACACTCACAGGACCCAGGGGCTGTGCAGGGGGGTGGGCAGAAAATGCCAAGGTGCTGCCCCGTGACCTCCCCCAGGGCACAGCCAAAATGGGGACAGATCTCTGTGGGGCACACACACAACCTTCCTCCAGTCAAAGAACAGCATTTCAAAGACATTTGAGGTTAGGGAAACAGAGGGCCCCAAATGTGAAAAGGGGAATTTCACATCTCTGTGTCCCCACAGGAAAGGAACATCTGTGTACAAGCTCTGGGACAGAGAACTGCTTTTGACATTCCTCTGTTATGACATGGAATGAATATTAAACACCTTAGTTTACATCCTCCCTCCTCACTTACCACTCCAAGATGAACAGAGGTTCCTGGCTCAGGGATGGTGAGTTTATGAAATGTTTCTAGGAGCTCACTCCTTTGACTATCCTGAAAGAAGGAGGAAGAAAAAGGCATTGGTGTAACCAGGTTAACTCTAAGGCAGAAAGGTCAGACGATGCCAGGTGGGTAACCCTGGCAGTAGGAGGGTTAGTTCTACACTCACTGCACATGACAAGCAAACTTGGATCAGACACCTCTCAGAACAGGGAATTGCAGGGATGTGCTGAACACAGCTCAGGTGGTCAGTGGGACTGCAGGGAGCCCAGGGACTTGTGGTGGATCCACAGCCACAGCCTTGGACTTTATCTTTTCCCAGAAATAATTGAGATGCATATTTATTTTTCAGAGGCAATTGCCAAGCTGAATATGATCTCCTCTATCACTGCATCATAGGGATTAATAATTCACATGGTCATCTCTGATAGAAGCACTTCTTCAAACAGCTTGTTTCATCCTCTCGCCCCCATTTGCTATTGGGCAGGGAAAAGGAGGGTCAGTATTTCAGAACAATACCTGTCCTTTTGCTGAATAATCTGCCAAGACATTGAGCAGCTTATAAAAGACTTCAAACCACGGGAGGTAACTGAAAAAGAAAAAAAAAAGAAAAAGCACACATTTAACTTGCTAGATCTCAGTTAATAAATCCAGGATCACGAGCCTTTATGCTACAGATGCACCCTAACATGGTGCTGCATAATTACCTGTTAGGGAAGGCACAGCAGACTTCCACTGGGAGGAGAACTCTGCCAGGAGCCTGAGGGACCCCTCTCCTTGGAGGGCTTTGGAATTCCCCCCTGCCCACCCGTGGGCACCAAGCACCCACCCCAGCTCCAGGGGCTGCCCTCCCCTCGCCCAGCACACACAGTCCAGCACCAGGTTCTAACCCCTCAGACCTTGGTGCACAAATGCTCATGTGTGCTGAACATATCTAATATTAAATGAGTCTTATGTACAGCTGCTGAGGGGCCTTGCAAAGCAAAGACAGGCACTTAGTTTGGTTCTGAGTCCTAAAGCAAGTGGATTTTTTAAGCTGTATAGCCAGTATCTCAGTTTTTAATTGTTGTCAGATCTCTTTCCACCACTGTATTTAGCCCGGCTCTTACTGCGGTCAAACAGAAACTTCACCTTCACATTTGCACACAACTTCCAAAAGTGAAGAAGAAACAAAATTAAAAGAGAAACACACAGAAAAATCCCATTTGTTTCATTTGCATTACACCTCCATTCCATAGAGCAAGACAAAGATGTTCCTTCCTGCTCCCCCCAGCTTTGGTGGGATTCTGAGCCCTGTTCTCATGGCACAGCTCCTCAGTTCAGTCCCTTTCCAGCCCACGGAGGAATTTCCCTGCATGGCTGCAGTGAACCAAGGCCAGTGTGAGCCACTGCCTGATGCTGCTTTAACCACAGCTGCTTTATGAAGCAAATGGATTCTATTCTGATATAGTTGGACAGGATTTAAAGTTTCTATAAAATATGACTCCATCCTGACAGCTGTAAGGAATGGAGTGCCCCGTGCTCCTGCCTGGGCAGCTCTGGTGATAAATGAGGTGAGAAGCTCTGTATGAGACAGACAAAGTGACTGGCACTTCATCATTAGTGTTTGTTTGAAGCCTGCAAATGCTACTGTAAAATGTAAGTAGCTTATCAAAATATACTGATAAGCAACTTAACTTTTCATGTTATATGACAGTATTATCATTTAAATTAATATGCTCCAAACATCTCTACAAAGTGTATATTGGAATAGAGCAGAAAGACAGACAATTACCACTTTAAACAGCATTTAAGTTTGGCATTATATTGTAAACAATCCAGAAGGATTAGGTAGAAGATAAGTTCCTTTCTTTCTCTTTAGTTAAATAAACTTCAGCTGAGTTAAAAGCCATTACAAGGGTTACAAGAAATCCTCTCCAAACATATCTGCCAAGTAGAGATTAAGAACCTGGTAAACAAATCCGTGCAAGGCATCTATCAAAAGAGTTGGAGAAGCCAGGAAAGCAGGGAGGGAGGGAGCTCCGTGGGACCCCACAGCTGCTGTAGGGAGCACAGTTCCAGTTCCAGCCCTTCTGACCCGCTCAGGGCCCGCGGCAGAACTGCACTGACAGGCCACTACCAGGAGTTCCTGCAATGGGGAAAGCTGGGAAACTGCACTGACAGAGCTAAAATGAGAATCTTTAAAGGCATTCCTGTGTTTATAATGTATGCCTGTCATGTGCTGGAGGAGCAAGAAGCCAAAGCAGGTTACCCCAGGCTCTGGGTCCCCCTCACTGCAGCTCCCAGGCACTTTGCTTGGGAAACACCAGCAAACCTCCATGCAGCAAAAGCTACAGCCCCATTTCTGTTACACTGCTTGGTTTCCCTTTTCTCCTCACCAGCATCCTCTGAGGAACCTTAGAATCATCCTTTTTGTAACCTTAACTCTTCCTTGTTTTCCAAATGATGGTTTAGCACCTCAGCATAGCTGCTGCTTTTTCTATTTTGAGAGTAACTTCCCATTTTGAGAAGTGTCACAGTTTGGGAGCCAAGGAAATGAGGTGGTATTTGAAGCAGAGCTCAGCACACTGCAACACACAGGGATCTCTGTGTCTTTGCTCGAGAGGGGCAAGACAAGATAAAATAAACCCACCAAAAAGTTGTGGGAATTCTGTAGACAACCTCACTTCAGTTTTCACTGCACCCATTGACACTGCACAACGCAGGATCTCTCTCAACCCAAAAGTTTTGGATACATTAGAAAGCTAATTTATCCTGCCACCTTCAATACTTTTACTTCATCACTTATTCCATGTGTTGACTACCCAATAGTGAAACAGTTCTGCTTTTATTAGATCAAACTGTGGCCAGTTAAACCTGAAGAAAACTAAAAAAAAAACAACCCCAAGCAATCCAGTTATCCCCATTCGTTACTAGGTCTCTGCCAAAAGGAAAAAAGAAAATATGTGAATTTTTTCTTACAAAAAGCAAATCCTCAAGGCAGCCTTCAAACACCCCTCCAAAGAACCAGAGGGTGAGTTTATAACCCTAAACTTTCTGTGCCGCATGGAACTTAAGTAGCACAACTGGTAGCACTACTGAAGATTTATGGCTTATGACTTGCTCATATTTAATTTGTAACCAAACACTTCCCCTTCCTCTTAGCTACCTCAGAAGTTTTGATTAACTCTTGTTTTCACAGGTCAGAGGTTAAGCAAAGGAAGGGAAGCTCTGCAGTGAAATTGCCCAGAGCCCCGAGCGCCCGCACAGCCCCCTCCAGCAGCCCCAAACCAGCCCCAAACTGGGCACCAGGCAGGGACCTGAAGTTCAAAGGCTCCAATAAGCATAAATCTCACTGGGCTTGAAGAGTAAACAAAAATGAAAGGGCAATCTGAATTCATTCCTCTTTTAGCTTCAGCCCATTGCAGTTTCCTCACACGTGTATGCAGGGACAGTGACAGACGTGCCACAGGTCCTGCGAACCCAACCCAAGCCCCAGAGGGCAACCCAGGCTTCTGCAGGCTGAGGGACGGGCTCAGCCCGTGCTGTCCCGTCCCCCTGAACCCTGGGGGTGCCACACAGCTGGGCTGGGCCTCTGGGGCACAGGAAAAGCTCTCCCTGTGCCCCAGAGGGGCTGCACAGAGCCTCATTCACTGCCTCACGTGTCAGCACCTTGCCAGGGCTCTCCTTGAGAGCACAGAGCACCATCAGCTACGTGTGCCACAGCAGCTGGGGGCTGGCCAGGCGCTGAGACAACAGCGCTGCTGTGCTGCCAACTGCAAACACAAAGGTCTCCAAACTGCAGGCCTTAAACAGCAGGGAAAAGCCAACACCCCAGGGGCCAGGCTGAGGCAACAGCAAAGGCAGAGCCAGAAGGAAGCAGCATGAAAGCGAAGCCTGGCCATGGCTGTGGGCTGGGTGTTTGCAGGGCGGAGGTGCCCCTTTCCCAGGGCACACCTGCAGGGAGAAGAGGGATGGGGAAGGCCCAAGGGCCCATCTGCACTTCAAAGTTCACACTGAGCAGAAGGTGTCATCGCCCAGCATCAGCTGCTGCCCGGGGGAGAACTCAAGGGGCCTTTGAATTTTCCAGCAAATTCATCCACCTTAACATAGGAAAGGAAACAATTCTCCAGCACAGCAGCACAGGGGAGGCCACACTCCCTGCCTTCCCCAGAGGGCTGCGGCCACAGGGGCACTCCTCAGCCCCTCGGCAGCAAAGCAGCTGCACACACACACGTACCTGTGTGTGCACACACCCCCACACAACCAGGCTGCAGAAGAGGTGACCCCACACAACTCCCTTCAGTGATACCGAGTTGTCAATACAATGAAATTAGGCACAAAAGTGGATTTCCAGGGTCTTCCTGCTCCTTAAACACTTCATACAAAAAGCATTTCAAAACAAAACAATTATTAGTGTTTTCTACAATCAACTTGTGGGGTTTTTAATGATTAAAAAGAAATCCCCACTCCAGCTGACTCGTACCAGGGAATGTTAATTGAAACAAACACTTTAAAGTGAGCCAGGTCAAACAGTAGCTGTGAGTGTAGAGCAGAAAGGCCACAATAGCACACCAAAAAATGATGCCTCCTTTCAAGCCGTTTCTAGCCCAAGCCAGAAGATGCATAAGAACATGCAGTAACTAATAACAGCAAAGGAGAAATCCTTAAGAAACTGTCTACACTGGCATCCAGTGGAAAAGATGCCTTCCTCAGAAAAACCAGCTGTTTCTTATCCAGCTCTGAAGCATTGCTAATGAAGAGAAGGTTTGATAATATATGTCCTTTCTTTGAGATGTGAAAATTCCCCCATTATGATTTCTTTGGATATATTTTGAGCACTCATTAAGACAAAGGAGAGTCCTAAGTTAGAACACCGACCTCTCCAACTCCTGCAGTTACCCCACAGACACCGTGCCTGCCCATCCAAGGGACCAGGAGCTCCCTTTGCTGCTGAACAGGAAACCTCCAGGGAAGTGAGCTCAGAAAGGCAGGCATTTTGCAGTGCTGCCTGTAGCAGGAGGCAATAGCAGGATCACCAAGAATGTGTGAACGCTGAACTCATCAAAACAACTCCCATGGAACACTCCAGAGTTTGAGAACCTCGTCAGCAAAACCGCTCCATGTTCCAGTGCAGCACCAGCAAACCCCAGTGGCAAGGGGGACCTTTGCACATGATTTATGAAGGTTTGCCAATTACCATAGCAACAGTTTATAAAACTAATTTTTAACATTGACAGCTCCAACATTGCACGTTACTGGTGTGCTGACACGGCGGAAAAGCAGTGCAAATGCTCCTGAAAGGTACCTGTGGTCTCCTCTGAGCCCAGGCAGACAAGCACCACCTCAGTTCACACAATTCCTGGAGCACCAGAGCAGCTCCTGGGCTGTGTTACAGGCAGAACTGCCTTTCTGTGCAATTATCATTTGAAACTAATGAGACTCAGTAACTCGTCTGACACCAACACATTCCCTGCAGCAGCCCCTCCTAGACTGAGTTGCAGGCACACATAACTTTTACTCCTTCCATTCACACAGATCAGAAGTGGAATTTTAACATGTATTTATTTATAACACATACTATATATATTTTGATAACAGCATAACCAACTGCCATCTCCCTTGCAAAACAGAACAGTCATTTCCATTTTACAGATGGGCACACTTCTCTGTGGTGACAGGCTTACAAAATCTGTCTGTATTAGCCAGGATTGGATTCAGGGAGTTCCCAAATCTTGACCTTTTGCTCAGTACAATAATCTACAGTGGCCTAGAATACTTCATTCTGTCAATAGTGACCCTGGTTATTACATAAATGATAGCATGCATCATCACTAACTTCACTGGAAATCTCCTGATTGACAAAAGTGTAAGGAAGAGGAAATTCAGGCCAAATCCTTCTTATGCCAGCACGACTCGTGCATGTGTCACTGCAACACGCGGTGTCCCAGCTCCCGGACTGAGCAACCCATTCCCCACACAGATGACCAGGGGTGCTGGGGGGCACTGCCACCCCTGCAGAGCCCAGCAGGTCCCTGGCACTGGCACTGTAGGGTCCCACAGGGGGACCTGCCCCTGAACCCGTGTCCCTTCCACACGCCCCACAGTCACACACACTGGAAAACTGCAGGGGAGTAATGGGGCAGTCTGAAATCTCCAGTAAGATTCAGCAACTTGAGAAAAAGATGGGGTTGTTTTGTTGTTGCTACTATCAATGTGTTAACCCAATGAATGCTCCTGGTGAGGCAGAACCCAATGGACTCAAGGTGTCTGTCAATGCCTGCAGGACAAACGACAGACCCTCCTCAGGAGGCACCTCTGTGCATAACCACACCACCCCCCACCTTTGAAGGAACACGAGCATAGAAAATACATCCAAAATTACTCCAGTCTTTTGGTGACCAGTTTTCTAAGACTTCCTGCATTTAACGATAAAACTCTGCAATTAATCCTTAAATTCAGTATTGCTTCTTCCATTCTCCTGCACCTGGCAACTAACAACTCTCCTCCCAGCATTATTCCTTATCATGGATTCACGTTCTATTTTAAGTTAATAATGGTGATTTCAGGTTCTGATGATGAACTAAGTTACGTTTGCCAGTCATGATACTCTACAGGGGTTCTATGCAGACACGATTTTAAATAGCGAAAACACATAATCAAAATTTTTCGTTCCCTTCATTAAAAATACAGATTTCCCTTTTTAATTATTTTTAAATTCCACCTTAATTTTTAACAGTTAAGAATAACTTAAATGACTTATCTACATATTTTAAACCTAATCTCTTTTCTGTGCTCAGGGATGACTCCCCACATGCTATTATTTTCCTTGCAGTAATACACCATTACATTTTTCCCCCACCTTCCTCTCCTTCACCCACCCTGTGTTTGCAGCATTTTTACCAAATGCAGTGGAAAGCACCGAGGCATCTCTGGGCTCCTTTGGGAGCTCCCGGGGGCTGGGCTGCAGTGTCCTGCCCTCCCCTCGGCCCTGGGAGCACTGCTGCTCTGCCTCCTGGACTCACTCTGCTCACACGTCCTCACCCTCACAGGCTGAGCCACACACAGACCCCCCAATCTCCATAGCAACACCTGTGGTGCTGAGCAGATCCTACCTTACCTTCCACGGGAGCAGCCACGGCCTTTGAACATCAGGGGTTTATTTATTTCAGTTTTGTCTCTGCTTTACGCCCCTGTAAGTGCCCTGCCACCAGAGAGCCAGCGACACCTTTCCCTGCTCCCACACCATGTGCTTCCTTTCCCATTTTCTCCAATTCTGTTATAAACTTCTCTTTGTTTATTATCCTTCCACAATCCAGTTAAAGTTCTGTAGCTTAGGCCCGTGACTCATGTACATATTTTAGAAGTAATAAACCCCACAGAACTGCATCACATCTCATTTTCTGGAGCATCTTAATGTGTAACAGTCAACAGCAAGTGCTTACTTGGGTGCCTTGACACTGTGTATTAAAAATAAAAGTCAATTCAAACATTCCACTCCTGTTTCCTATGCAGTGTGGCCATGTCTAAGCACTTTCACCAAGTGCCCCTTGCACAAAGCCCCCCAGGTTCCCAAAATGCCCCCCTGAGCCCAGCCCTTCCCACACAGCCCCATGGCCTGGGAGCTGCAGCAGCAGCCACGGCTTACAAAGGGAGCCAAACACCCCCAGGACAATGCAGGGCACAAAGCACTGGCACAAAACTCCAACAAAGACATCCACGGTGCCACAATTTTATGTTTTAGTCGAGCTCAGAAGTGCCCGGGCAGCTCGAGGTGCGCGTTCCGAGGGGCTTTTGTTCGGGTGCTAACAGCGAACTGGGACATGGCAAAGGGAGCTGGGGCTGGGCTGTCACCCTTTCCCAGCTTCTTTGTGGTCACTCCAAAACCTCGGGGGGAAGAAAAAAGCCCAGTGCAGCTGCACTGTGGAATTCCTTCAATCAAAGGCGCTGAGGGCAGCTTCAGCACGGCAGTGCTCACAGTGACCTCACGGCCCCGAGCGCCCACAGGAGGGGGGACAACAGCACTGGCCACCCCAAAAACAAACAGGTTTAACTTGGGCTTTCATGGAAAACATTTTATACAACACCAATCAGTTTTAAGAGGCTGGAGCATTACACTGGAAAGCAGGAATCCCACACCTTCTGGCTCACAGGTTCAGGCACCAACACCCTCTGCTCTGGAAATAATGGTACACGAAGAAAAACATTTGTTTGCATTTACAGCAAACACTGACAGTTATATCTGTATATATATTATTAAACCCATGGGCAAAGGATATCCCAGAAAGCCCACTGGATGAGAAGATGGGCATACTGAAGGGCTTGGCAGTTTATAATAAGATTTATGATATGCAACAAGATATCCTTGGAATAAAAAAATCACCAATTATGTTCCCCTTAACTCCCAACAGGAGTACACTGACCAATGGTTTTACTTGGCCAGGGTAAAATGCCCTAAATAACAAAAAAGATGGCACAGAACAGCCTTAAACTTAGACTGGTTACAGATGATATTGGCACTAAATTGCCTAGACTTCAAAAAATTGGTTATGAAGGACTCAGAGCAGTTTGGCACATGAGGCTTGATTTTAAAAAGCAGGATGCACTAGACAGCACGAGAGCCTAAAGATCCCCACTGAAGTGACAATACAGAGAGAGGATTCCAAAGGCTTAGCTTGTCAAGGAATCTCCCTTCTCAAACCACGTTTAAAAGCACACATGAAAGTGCTGGAACAGAGAATTCTAGATGTGGCAGACAATCAGAGATCCCACTAGGTTTGAGACATCTGGCATCAGTTGAAATCCATCACATTTCATTTGGGGATCAAAGCCTGCTGTTAAGTCTATCACAGGTTGAAATCGTAGATCCTGAACAGCCTTTTCATCCCAATGCAAATTAACCCTTTTTCCTTGACCAGAGAAACAGCTCCTTTTCATTACTGACTCCAATCATATGTGCTTGTCAAGCTATGCCCTCTAGTACTAAGTTTCAGCTGAAATTTCAGTAGAATTATGAAGTTTTTATGATAAATCAAAAGTGCTCCCTTATCAGCACACAGGCCATGTGCTCCAGCACTGCTGCAGGGAGCTCCAAACCACAGGACTGGGACAGAGTTTGTGTCACAATCTGTAACAGACAAATTCCTGAAGGGAAGAAAAACTTTACAGACCCATGTGTTTGGCTGCTAAAGGGATTTGCTGCTTATTTAGAAGCTGAAGCTGAGCATCAGGTCTGTGAGTTCTGGGATACAACAGTGATCCTTTGCATCTTGGAAAACTAACTACAGAGGGTCCCAAGGCAGGGAATGAGAACGTTTCAGTAAGAAAGACAGGAGAAATCAATGACATGTATCCATCCTCTGGAACATTCTCCAAACCACTTGTGTCTCCTACTGCAAGAAACAAACCTAACTGAACCAAGGGGTTTTATAGTTTCCTTCACAGGGAGGGAACTCCATCAAGTGCAGAAATATTCACATGTTCAGAGGTGGTACACATGCCTCTTAATAACAAGCAAAGTTGGCAGCCAGTCATAAAAGTTAAACTCAAACCCAACCAGAGTTGAAAGTGCCAAGTGAGAAGGTCATTACTATTTCAGCACTCTGGTACTTGGAATTGATAATTTGGGAATGCAAGCAACTGGGCTAATCATGTAAGAATCACCTTACTTACAGCAGAAGCACTTGTAGAACAAGATGTCAACACAGTCCACGAGCAGAGGGCAACAAAGATCATGTCAGAGTCTGGTATTTGATTTCAGGCTGTTTATGACCACAGTGTACGAGGGTTAAGGATTCACAGCAAACATGCAGATGTAAAAACCAGCACATGAAATTGTGGCACCTGACTCTTCACCTGCAGACACACCACTGTGAACCTGTGCCCAGAATTCCTGAAAACGTGACACAGGAATTAACAGAAAAGTCTCTCTGGCTGGAGAGCACAACTTTGATTTGCAAGACTTCTTGTCCACCCATCAGTTTACCAAATTATTCAGATAGGAACTTGCCCACAATCACTTGACTCCCTGCACACCCAGACACCAGTAAGGCCCAACCTGCTGTGTGTCGGTACTGCACGGGCTGGAGGAAGGTCTGCCCATACCCCACACGGTCACAGCCAGCCAGGCTAACGAGTGAAGGGCTTTGTTCCTGCTCCCTGCACAGCCCAGGTAGCTGTGCCTCCAGGCAGCCCCACCAAGCCCTCCTCCGTGCTCACAGTGCTGGGGGAGGGTCTCTGTCAGACCCACACGCAGGAGGTGCTGGGGCAGCCTTTCCCCACGTTCCCCCTGTGGGGCAGCCCCAGCAGCTCCAATGACCTGCCCACAACCCGCGGGCTCAGCCGGGGCCCGGTCAGGAGAAGCTGCCGTGTAATCTCCCCGGGAATGCTGCACACATCTGTCAGCAGGGACAGGATGGGCTCCCCCGGACAGATGCATTTGTAAGCCTGCAGAGCAGCCCCGAAGTGACCCGTTTGGGGAAGGAAGATCCCTTTAGTACTTAACTACTTCCTCCCTACCCCTCGGTGCCAGGGAGGGGTTTTCCCCAAGGTGATGCGCTAATTCAGTTTGTATTAGCTCTAAAATGAAGTTTCCAAGACAGTCAGCCAGGGCCAAAGGTAATAAAAAGTGACATGATTTAATTACTTCTGTTACAGTTGCTCAGCACCGAAAGAAGGAGCAAGGCGAAGCCCTAAATAATTCAGCAAAATTGGTTTCTGGTCAGAAGGCAAGCCCAGGGAAGTAGCTGGACTGAAGGCAGTACTCTCAGCTTTATCCAGCTCCACCGGCAGCGACACTCTGGTATTACCAACACTTGACATTTGTTGTTGTGATCCTCCTTGCTGATATTTTACAAATGTGCTTTGACTTGCAGTCAAGATTAAACCTTCAACAAAATCTGCAGTAAACTGACACACCTTCACTGCTCTTTAAATTCACTGGAAGCCAGTGAAATTAGTATTGCCCTGGATTGGTACCATAGAGGGAGGAGGAGAAGAAAGGAAGGAGCATATATTTGTTTTTAGGGATCCTGGGACTTGGGCCACAGGCCTGTGAATCCACCCGGGAGCCCTCTCCCAGTTCCACTGATGTCTCAGTTTCCTGTAAATATTACAACCAACAAGATTTTTAAGGGTCTGTTCATAATTTACTGTCACCTTTGGGGAAAAAAAAGCATGAATCCTTTTACATCCCCAAGTATTCCCAGGAGAAGGTGGCAAACTGCACACAGAAAAAAACTGCAGGGCCAGGACTGCTGGAACTCCTGGAACTGCCCAAATAAGTTCACCAATTTTCTTAAGGATACAAACCTTACAGACACAGAGCACTAGAGGTGTTTGGGGTAAGTGTAACCAGAGCAGGAATCCTGCTTGTCCAGAACTGGGAGAGTTGACGGCCCAGTCCTGGGAGCAGCTCACTCTGCCGAGCCACAACCCGCTCCTGCAGAGCTGAGAACATCCATGGCAAGGGAAGCTCCCCAAACCTGTTGCTGCAGGTCTTGAAGTGTTTCCACACTCAGGCTCCTTTCCCTGCCCTCCCCATGCCAGCTCCAGAGTCCCTCCCACGGATGGGCCAGCCCTGGCAGCATGTGAGGAAGGCGATGCTGTGGGCACTGCACATCCAGCTCGGGACCAACAGAAGGCAAAGCACGGAGGGGGCACAGTCACAGTTTAACAGGCACCTTTCCCTACCCCAGAGTTTGAACTCCAGAGCTCCAGTGCTGCAGCAGTGCTTTGGAATAAGCTGCCCCGGGCTGCTCAGCAGCAGCGACCCATCACTGCAGGTTCCACAGCGAGACTGGGAAGCATTTTTACTATTACACTGCTCATAATTCAAACTCTGTTTTGTGTCTGTCGTTATAGGTCATTGTTGGCCAGATGGAAAATATTAAGGAGAAAGGATTGCAACTAAATCAATGGGCTGTAGTGTGCTGCCAAAAGGCCCCAGGCTAACTACAAGCAGATTTGCAGGCAGGCTCTGCTCGGCACAGCCCGGCTCTGGCACATCCTCTGCCCTCACTAACAGCAGGAGGGCTCGGGGCCAGCTGAGAGCAGCTACTGTGCCAAACAGACTGTGCAGGTCTTGCTGCTTGAATGCTCCCACAGAAAGGGAGAATCGATGGGGCTCTCTGTAAACAACTCCCTGTACTTTCTGGCTGCTGCTAACTCAGAAGCGGGATAACTTCATCGTGCTCCAGAATTAATGCAGGGACACAGCTCAGCCCTGGTACCAAAACCAACGTGGAAACAAATAAACACCACTGCTAAAGGATAACACTCCAACTTCCAACTAAGAATAATGATGTGTATATACACATACACAGCAAAACTCAAAATCAGCAACTTTTCTCCAATGCCAAGCACCGTATGGGAACAATTAAAGAATGGCTGAACAGTAGCCAAATCAAGAATTCATATTCATATACTTTCTAACCTGATTTACAAGTGGAAGGGACTTAAATTTGGCTATTGAAAATTTGACTTTTAATATTTATTTCTAATACGAATACCTCCCAGGAGATACTTTTCTTTAGTACAGCTCATTGCTGCAGTTACCAGTGAGCAGATTCAGCTTATCTAGGAAGATCGGTAGGAAAAAATCTCTTCCTAATCTTACCCTACTAACCTCTTGTGCATTCAGCATTCGAGTGCAGCGAGCCATGCCCACACATGAAACTTCAAACTTGTTGGATGGACAAAAGTCATTTCTCTTTCTAGTGGATGGGAAGAGAAAAAATGATAGAAACAAAGGGGAACTTCTGGTTCATCATCACCAGCGGATCACACACAATAAAGCATCTGCAGCAAAGACTCCACATCCCCTCCTGAAGCCATAAGGTATTACTATCTTATTGAAATTATTACTATCTTATTTTAAAATACATGAGACAGGGAAGATACTAAGCCTTACGGGGTCTCTGAAAGAAGTTTCTAGAGTCTACAAAAAGGTTTAATGGCAGAGATGAAAACTGAAGACAAGAAATGAGCAGATGTGATATAAAATTCTATTCTTCCTTTCCTGGTACTGTAGTTTGAAACAGCTCATCTATCTTGTACAACTTGTAGGACAATAAAGAAAAACCACAGGAAGTTTGGGAAAACTACAGTGGAGACAGTGTATCAGGAAGAAGAAACACAAAGCAGATAGCTACATTTAATTGATGTCAAGCCCCCTCTTCACTAGGTTCATCACTTTTCCATGTATATTCTGACAAGCCACTGAAAATGAACGCCAGTGTCTGTTTAGGCAAATCAGCCAGGGTAAACCCCTCGACTTTGGAGCTGTAAACTGTTTTACAAACATGTCAAGCTAAGGCCGGATGCCTGCAGCACCCCAGCCCTCTGCCCCGCACACGTTTCCTGAGCCACCCCAGCCGAGTTCCTGTCACCCCCCAGACTCGCCTGCTTCGCTGCACTTCCAGCCTGGAACAGACTCCACTTTCTGGGCAAGAAGGTCAGGCTCCTGCTCCACGTCCTGCCTGCCCCTCTCCTCCTCTCTGCAGGGCCCGTGCAGGGAACTGAGGCATCTCTGTTGTCTGCAGCTCTCACTGAACCTCAGTGCACGTGCTGAGGCCACTGCTCAAAAATAGCAATAATAAAAACCTACCAAGGCAGCAGACAGAGCCTCAACAGCAACATTTCTATTAGGTACAATTTTGTTGTAGTGTTGAATCAGAGAGATCCAATTTCTCATGATTTATACATGGATCTCGTGGCCTTTGCCAATGCCTAACAGAAGCCGTTTGCCATTTGCTTTCATCTCCAGAGCATTTTAAGTAGAACGGGGATTCCAGGGTCGATACACCTCAAGGACCAAACAGACTGTCCAAAAAGTGTTCCACAGCATTTCCAGCCATTACCAAACATCTCTTGGAAGGCTTCAAAGTATCATATACACATATGGAAGCAAAGTATTGATTCCACCTATCACCATTTTATTCAACACACAGCTATAGTAAATCCTCAGAAAATAAAGACTGGACTTCTTTCTTACTTAATTAGACAGTTAATATTTTCTGTGACTACACAGAAATCTGACAGTGAAAAGGGGAAGGAAAGAACTCAAGTTAAAGAGATAAAGAGCATGACCGAGAAAAGTGGAGATTTTCTTGTGGGGGTTCTTTTTTATGGCTATCTCTACAAGGGGTTATGTATAGTCATTACTTGCAGCCTAAATTTATAACTACAACTTCAAGCTAGAAAAGAAAGTCTCCCTCTGCTGCAGGACAGCCCAATTCCATTACCAGTTCTCTTCCTCTCCTTTAAAACAAGTGGATTACATGTAAACTTCTCTTAAATAATAATTATAAATTAAAATTCTATCAATGGTTAAAAGCACTAACATCACACAGGCTGCAATGAACTAAGTGGAACCTTACCAAGAAAAAGCACCCAAAATCCCTTTCCCTCAGCTTGCCAGAGCAAAAGTGCTTCAGGTGCACCCTCATGGCACGTGTCACTGATGGAAACTGGGTGCACAACTGGCTCCTTGTTGTTCCCTGTGCTTGTTCCCTTCTCCACCTTCCAATTCACTATAAAAAAAAAATGCACTATAACTCCTTTCTTAGCAGGCACAAAACAGTGTTCCTATTAATTTACTTCATACATGCAAAGGAAAAACAACAAAGCATGAAGCCACTGTAGATTGGGTAAGAACTTTCAGTTAACAAGAAGAATTCTAAGGCTCAGCCTTCCCATGTATCAGAGTGCTACTAAATACATTCAATTCCCTGTCATTGATGTCAGTGCACTGCACAGAACACTCCTATTAACAGTAGTTGAAAGCACAAATCACAAATTTGTGCCTTTGAACGTTCTCAACTTTCCTCCAGACCCACGAGAATAGGATGTCCTTCCTTATTCATCTGCAAATCCTCCTCAAACAACAGCTACAGAACATTTTAGAACAACAATATATCAATCTTCCTAATTTAAGTATTGAATAATCTCCATGGGTTGTTAAAGAATTTCTACAGGCTCTAGCTTTTGTTGAGCTGAATTACTCCAACCTGACTCACTAACATGAACCAAATGTTCCTGGAATATGGAGGAAGGCAGCAAAGTCATCTGTGAAAAAGTCAGCTCTGGGTGGAATCCAGTGAAACTCAAATTATTTCAATTATTACTTCTGTAGGAAGCCCAGGCTGGGGCTACAAACACCAGCACAAGGATTCGAAGAGGATGGCAAAGCTGAAGAAAAAGGCAAGAATCGTTTCCCTCCAGTGAAAGAGGATGGCTGCAAGGGGGAAGCAGCTTCCCATTTCTTCCACCCTTGTCCTCCCCATCCCTGGGAAACAGCAGTCAGGAGTGGCTAATGTTGCACTGCCCTTGGGAGAACGAGGGTCACTCACCTTTGCATCTACTGTTTTCTTCTTTAAAAAAATGCCATGGAAGACACCCCAACAGACACACCAGCCTTGCATCGTGCACACCAGTAGGAAACGAAGCCTTTAAGAAATACCTGAACCAAAACTCAAGTATCTGTGTGTTTTAACAGTGCAGGTTGTTCAAAGGATATTGAATCCATGGGATCTCACCCCACAGCTGAGAAACAGCAGAAAGTGTCACGGTAAAGAAATGAACTCACTGATGGGATGGTGCATCTCCCCTCAACAGCACCGTGCAGGGCGGCTGAGCCATTGTGTGGCTGACATGGAACCCCCAGGTGAGACACACACAACTTGTGCAGGAATGAGTGCACACCAAGGGGGATTTGTAAATTCAGCCCCTTCACAGGGTGAAAATGAGTTTTTTCAAAGCATGGTAGAGCCCCATTTTGTAATAGTGTCAACATTCTACAATCAAAGGTATTCCCTGCCCCCAGTGCAAATATTCTCCTGTGGCCTTTGGCCAAGGCTGTGCCACGGGAAAGTTCTGGAAGCCAAGAGGGCGGCTGTGACAGCACAAGGTGCAGCAGCACGGCCCGGCTGGTGCCCCAGGCAGTGCGGGCCGGGGGGCTGTCGCTGCCCAGGGGCAGCCCCATGGCTCAGTGCCCTGCCAGTTGGCACTGCCGGGCCAGGAAGCTGTCAGTTCCAATCAGGCCTCGGCCCTGCAGCCCCATTAAAGAAGTCTTGCTGGTTAAGGGGCGGCCACTGTTTCCAAAGCATGGGAAAAAAAAAGAAAAAAAAAGGGGGGGGGGGAAGAAAAAGGGCTCTGCTTTCCTTAGATTTGAGCTGGCAACTTTCACTGACTGGAGTTTTCAAGGAGCTATGAATGAGCCTAACAAAGGAGTTCTGTGGCCAGTTTCTGGCTGAAATCCATGTCAACAGTTTTTAAGGTCACAGGTCACACTAACTAACATTTATTCCCAGCAGACCCCGCTCTAAACACAAGCTGTAAGTAGTACAAATTTGGAATTTTTCTGTAATCCCTTGAGATATTCCTGATCCTTCCACATGTTTCTGCTCAATTAAAAACAATTCTCACTTTGCACCACAAGAGAGGCCCCTGCTCAGAAATCTTATTCTGTCCTAAGAATAAATGGACAAAGACTGCAATCAAAGGGAAGGAAAGGGGGAGGAGAGGAACTCACAACAAATCACACCAAACCCCTCAAATAACTCCATACAGAATCACATTCAGTTAGTTACATTTTCTGCCATCTGTCACAAACTATTACGGATTCATTTCTTTTTATCTTAGAAAAAGAGTGGTGCAGAGCTCAGCTATTTTGGCCAGGAGGGATTTCCACACAAATGTTTCTGCATTTCACTGGGGGAATGATTTCCAGTCTGGGTACAGAACCTGAGCACCCTCTGAAAACCTCCAGTTCAGTAAAACTGAAATCACAGATGCACGTGGCTACAGGACCTTCCCAAACTTTGCCCAAACTTTGTGAACCAAAGCAAAGCTACAAAAAGTTAGTTTGGGTTTGGTTTTCTTTTTAAATAAAGGACCAGAGCTCTTCACTAAATCCAGAATTATCTACACTGTTCTCCCTCAGACCCCCATGTGAAATCTGATGCAAACTTAGACTAAAGCAAACCTTCAGAAACAATAAAATCCAGACTCTTACTGCATATCCATTAGGAGTCATTGCACTAGGGCCAAAATCCTGAAATCCTTAAATAAAGTCTTAAAAAGAAAAAATCCTTGGCTGTGAATTTTTTTCTAATTCCCAAATTAGAGCTCAGAATTTGATGACTGGACATCAGCTCTCACTTTAGTGCAAAGAAAATAATTCCAACATGTATTTTAAGTTTGAAACACAATGTTGAAAAAGGCAGTTCCCCAGGAGATTGTGGTGTGTGGCAGCAGAGCCTCTGGGTCTGTGACTCACCTGGGGCTGGGATCCCAAACCTGTGGGGGGGTGTGTAACTCACCTGGGGTCACACCCCAAACGCCTGGGGGGTCTATATCTCATCTGTGCTGACCCCCAGGTCTGTATCTCACCTGTGCTCAGCCCTGGGGGGTCTGCGTCTCACCTGCATCCCCATTCCAGGTCTGTGTCTCACTTGTGCTCCTCTGGCTCTGTCCAGGTCTCATCTGTGCCTCCCTCAGGTCTGTCCAGGTCTCATCTGTGCCTCCCTCAGGTCTGTCCAGGTCTCATCTGTGCCTCCCTCAGGTCTGTCCAGATCTCACCTGTGCCCCCTCAGATCCACAAAAGTCTCACCTGTGCCCCTCAGCTCCATACAGGTGCCACCCGT
>JAWWMP010000038.1:1251045-1269495 GCA_035047865.1 Dendrocincla tyrannina | reverse complement strand
GCCCCCCTGGTCCGTACGGGTGCCACCCGTGCCCCCCTGGTCCGTACGGGTGCCACCCGTGCCCCCCTGGTCCGTACGGGTGCCACCCGTGCCCCCCTGGTCCGTACAGGTGCCACCCGTGCCCCCCGCACACCTGGGCCGTCGCTGCGCCCTCTGGCGGCCCCGCGCTGGCAGCGCAGCCGCGCACGGTGAGCCCGGCACGGCCCCGCGGCACGAACCGCAGTCGGGGCAGAGCCTGCCCCGGGCACTGAGCACCGAACCTGCCCCGGGCACTGAGCACCGAACCTGCCCCGGGGGGCACACAACACCCGCCTGCCACCCACCTGCGCGGGCCGAGGCAGCGGGAACGCCCTGGGGGGAGCCGCTCCAGAGCCGAGTTCCAGGCAGTAGTGCCTAAAGCAGCCCAAGAGTTCCCTGGCAGACGGAACTGCCTTCCCGCCGGCCCCAGGGTAACTTCCCTGCCCCTGAACCCCTGAGGCGCCGCACTGTACCCAGAAAAAGGCTCTGGGTCACTTTAAAGCTCAAATCCAGGCCTTGACTTCTGGCCTTCCACCACTGTCAGCTCTCAACTTTGCTTCCAGAACTCTGCAGAAATTTGTTAAGGCACTGAGTGAAAAGAATTCATCTTTTCTCCTGCTTCTCTTCAATAACTAATCTAAACATGTGATGATTTTCCACGTCCAAACCATTTACCACAGCCAGACCCATAAAATCTCTGATAAACATGTGACTATAATCTCTAATAATAAACACTATCACTTAGTTCTTACACTATTGCTGAGCATAGCAAGAAATACTTGAAGCCTGCTGCCATCCAATCTGTAACTCAAAACCAAATAAACAAACATTCTTTTCAGCCCCATTTGCTTTTTCATATCATTCTCACATTCTTCAGCAGGTTTTTCCCCATCCATTTACTATGCACCATGCTTTAATCCAAAAAGGACATGAGGAAGATTCACATCAATAATGGGAGCTGCAGTCACAGAGGGAGTTCATGTAATGCTGATTTACACTCTTATTATCCTATAAAACTTGCATAAACTTGCATTAATGATGAACTTTCTTTTTCTCATCAGTTCACAGGAGAAAGAGGCAATAGGAATCAGGCAAAGAGTCCCAATTCATCCCTTGTGTTGGTTCTTTTTGGTTCTGAGTTGAAGCAGAAGGCATTTAACTACAACAGAACTCCATTCCTTCTTGGCACTCAACATAAGGGAACTGACAGCAAAGAACTCTTATCCAGGAGGGATCAAGAAGGGACTTTTCCTCTTTCAGTCTGTCCTTTAAAAACTCTGTTTCTCCTTTAATTTGACATTAATAAGGAGGAATTACCTTCTGTAAGCAGCCCTTGCCCACGTGAGAGCAGGGAATCAGCACCTGAGCCTCCAGGGGAGCAGCTCCACAGGAAGGGCTGGGCAGCACCTTGCTGCCTGCAGGCCACGGGTGGTGCTGCTGGCGTGGCAGAGCTGATCCCAGCTGAGCTGTGCCCCAGAGAACAGAGGGCAGCACAGTTACCCAGCAAACACCTGCCATGCTGCCTCCCACTCCATTCCTCAGTGGCTTGGGAGGTGTCACAACAATTTCTCCAGATATCAAGCTTCTGCAGTGAAGCAGATCCCTGCCATCAGCAAAATGCTCAAGTACGAGACACCCAGCACTGGGGATCCTCACCAGCCCCATGCCAGCACACGTGGCACAGACATTCCCTTAGCTCTGTCCATCAGCTCAGCTTCCATCCCATGGCTGAAGGCAGCCCACTGGGAGGAGAGGTGTCCTTGCACTTGGTAGATGGCCCGTATTTTGGAATTCTTCCCTGGGGGCACCCTCAGTCACACACACAGTCCCACACCCAGCACTCACAGGGCAAAGGAAGCTCCTCTGGCCTCACCCTGGACTGTTTCCCATGCAAAGCAAACCAGAGACACCTCAGACAGGTGTCTAAAGCTGCTCCCAGGGCAAGGCCCTCCCTCATCTGTGACTGATGCAGCAACTGCCCCCTCACCTACCTGGCTGTTCCCAGGAACTCTGTGCTGGCTTTACCTGGGCTGCTGCTCCCAAACTGCCAACTCCTCATGAACACACAAAAAGCACAAAGCAGAAGACAGAGAACTCTTAAATTTGTATAAAACAAGACAGAGCAGGTGCCCCATTGAAATCTTCCTCCCACAGAAGTCCCTAATGGATCTCATATTGGTAGCCATCAAAACTGATTTTACTGATTTATTTTACTGGCATCATTTCTTGCAGCAAATGTAAATAAAAAATTATGGACTGTATTCCTACATGGCTGTGGGAGGTCACCACAAACTACTCTGATAGAGCCTCTGCCCACTTTCTGTGAAATGCATTGCTCCCAACTCCCACTGACAGTCTTTATTATGCCAAACTTCACAAAACCCTCAGTGGGACAGAGCACAGCTCACCCATCCAAACTCTGAGGCTGTGGAGAGCATCAGTGACATTCTCTCAGTTACCAACAGATGCTTTGTTAATAAAACTTGCATATACAAATGTCCACAAAATGTCTTAACAAGATCAGTTGTGACAGCTAAAGATAACAGCTGCCATCATGCTATGTCATATCAAATTACTGCACAGAGACTCTGCCCCACGTTGTTAACTCCAGAGCGTTGACTACAAACAAACACAGTTATCTACAGAGGAACTCCAAGTGCAAGAGATTTTGCACCACTTGTGCAGAAGAGCAGTGACTTTGAGGAGCAGATAGGAAAACAATTTAGAGCAGCTGGAAATGATAATTGCAGTGTAGCTCAAAGCCAAGCCCTGCTCCCGGAGTCAGCCAGCAGCCAAAGCACAGACCTACCTTAGGATACAGAAGCAGCTCTTGGCCCCAGAAGACAAACGACAGAATCCAAACCTCTGCTTGCTGTCAATGTCTGTGAGCACAAATGTAAAGTTCTGCCCAACTTGGTTAACTGCATGGCTGGAAAGAGAGAGGAACAGGGCAAAATTAATGCTGAGCTAACTCTGTGTCAAGTATCAAGTCATTGAACCTGTAACATTTCCTCTTTCAGCACAGTTTTTTTTAGAAATTAACTTTGAGATTATGCACCCTCCAGAATCTTAAATATGTTTGTTGTTTGATGAGGGAGGAGTGGGGAACTCGTGGTTTGGGTTTTTTCCCATTTTTTAAGTGTGGGAGGATACTAAAAATGCTAAATTTATCTTTAAATGAAAATGGTTCTGACTATCAACCATGTTCAACAAAGTACACATGGTACAAGCCAAACCCATGTTCTGTCATATAACTCAAAATATTTCCAATGATATGAAGTTAGCATTTATTTCAGGTTGTGTTCTAGGGGATTTTTAGGTTTACTGAGAACTGAGAAATCTGAGTTGCATTGACACGTGCAACTTTACAGGTCATCCCTACCAACTGCAACAAATGTGCCATGAAATCCAGGGCCATTTAACTAACAGTGACAGGCCTCAGATTATTTTCTGTGATGTCATATACAACACACTAAACAATTTCTGTGGGAGATTATACACTCAGTGCCTAGAGGGAACAAAAGAAAAACAGACTTTCAGAAATAAAAGTTGGATCCAGATGGGAAAGATGTCACAGTCCAGCTTAGAAAGAATCCCTCAGTGGATTCCAAACAGGGAAGGAAAAACATGCAGTGATGAACAGAAAGACAGATATTTAAAGCATTTCAGTAGTCTGAGAATTAGCCAGTGGAAGTACAATCATCCTCCTGAAATCTAAATGTCAGCAGAGCAACCACTTCCATAAACCACACTGAGCTGCTGGGGAGACCCAAAATCCCTCACTGGTGGTGTGTTTTATCTGTAAAGCTTGGATGTAATGTTACTATGGTGATTTTAGTATGGTGTTTTAAAAGGGGATTATATGCTTAATTTTAACAAGGTTGAGAGCAGAGTGTGTGTGAGAAATAGCATTTGAGCTGACAATTAAAATTATGGAACAGGGGGAAAACCATGTTTCATTAGCAGCAGGGAGAAGCTTGTTTATTAAACAACTGTGACAAGCTGGTGAGTTCCTCCAGAGTAAACCTAAAGAGTCTTGCATTCATGTGATCTGCAGAAACCAAATCTGTCTGATAGGTCCTGCTCAAGTTTCGGTGCCAGTTCTTCACAGGGAAGGATACACTTCCCACCATACACAGTGTTCTTCCCAAGATGTGAATATCAACCCCTGCGATTCCCGGCTCTGTTTCCAAGCAGGCAGAGGGCCCATGCAGAGCCTCACGGGGGGGAAGCACCAGGAACCTCATCTCTAACTGGGCACACACCAGTTTGGGCTGGAGGGAAGGGGAGGGAGGAAGAGGGATGGCTTTAAATGCCCAACTCCAGCTCTATGTGACCCACACAGCCCTGGCAGGGAATGGGACCCAAGAGCAGCTCTTCACTCCCGCGGCAGGAGAAGAGCCCCTGCCTCCATCCTGCCACCCTGAGGGCAGAAAACTCATGGTCTGTTACCTAAAGGAATGGGCAACAAGTCCCTGGGGATTTCTGACCACTGGCCACAACATATATAAAAACAACCCATATGAAAACAGTAAGGTGTCTGTGTCACTGGGCACCAAGACCTGCGGGGCCAAGGCTGTGTGTCTGTACATCAGGCAGGGCAGTGGCTGCCACCCCCTTAACTTGGGGTGTCCATCCTTAACTGCAAATTATTAAGTGTGTTATGGGCTGCAATCCCTCCTTCATGTTCAAGGAGTTGGCTTACAGTCTTTCAGTGACAGTCTGTGATACTCAGACAAACAAGTGGATCCAGAAATGGGAATCACTTTTCATTATGTTCTCATTTGCACCCCATATGGGTTTTCAGTGTTCTTATCTTTCAAAATGTTATATTGCTGAGGCAAACCAAAAACAACAGAACAAACAAAACTCCTAGGTACAATAAATCTACACATAGTAAGCATAAATATTTCTAGTAGAAACATATACATGAGAAAAATATATGAGTATTTCCCTGCTCCCTCCCCTTAGGAAAGGAAGAAGATGAGCAGCAAAAAAAGCGACTCCAAGTTGTAAAATGAGACAAAGATTTCCAGCAGTTTAATCACAGTTCAGGTCAACTTCCTCAACCCAAACCATTCAATGTCTCAGCTGACAAAGAAAAGTGATTCTGCCCAATTAAGTGGTGCTCAGAATGATGTGAGCACTGGTGCATCCTTTCAAAATTTCAATTCTTGTTCTCTCTGTGAAACCATCAAAAATAACTCACAGTCAAAGGAAAACTAAAAAGTTCTAGTTTTCTAAATTAGAAAAATTAAATATTCTCAGATCTTCTCCCATTCACTGTACAGTTTCACCCCCAAAGCACCAGCATTCCAGCAAGAGACCTTTGAATGCAAAGCATTTAATTCACCGTTGCACCCATATTTTGGCAACGAAGAAATCAAATGCAGGAGCTTTGATATTAATCTGCATATTTGACAATTGCTACTCCAGCATTCTCAGCAGAAGTAAAACAAAACACCCTCGTAGTGCTGCCACCAAACAACTCCAACTCTTAAAACTTTTTTTTTTTTGATGGTGCCCATAAAAACCCCAGGAAAAAGTGATTCTAAGACTATAATTTGCAGTCGGGTGCTTTAAGTCCCAGTCCCACAGACAGAGCATTATGAATGGTATGGTTTTTATTTTCTACAGGGGTTTTATTGACAAGCTTATTTTCTTGTAAAGTTTGAAAAGCTAACAATACCTGTCCACATAGAAGGGGAAACAAAACTTGGTCAAAGTCTGTAGAACTTCCTGTGGAGAGAAAAAAAAGAGATAATTTATACATCTATTGGGACCAATAAATCTAATATTAACCACATCACACAATTTCACAACTTTGCCCTGAAGAAATAAGAGACAGATGAAGAAATATGGGCTTTATCAATTACATGGAAGGAGTACCAGGCAGTCAATCATGTGAAATAATAAACATGATCAAACTTCATTAAAAATGAAAAATTAATCAAGATTCACACATGGGCAGGCAGCAGGAGCCACGCAGCCATCCCCCCCGGAGGAGGAGGAGGAGGGGTTGCTGAGTGTTAACACCTCTCTGGGGACAGCGCTGCCCCGAGCATATGGATGGCAGTGGATCCGCAGCCCCCGTGGGCCTGGCCTGGCAGGGCACTGCTGCTGGCAGCGCCGGGCTGTTACCTAGGAACAGGGCTGAGGATTAGCCAGCACTCCAGCAGCAGCAAGCAGAGAACAAAAGAAGGAGCCAATAGGGCTCAGAGCTGCAATGTTTAACGTCGCCTACTGCTAGCAAAAGATAATTCTGAGCGTTAAAGGGTGGACTGCAATAATGTATATTAAAATTAATGCAGATTGCTTCACCTACAAACCATCTTCTGCAAGCTGCAAAACAGCATCACAAACAGGGAAACCTTTAAGCACAGCCTTTGCATGAGAGCAAGGAAAAGGAGGAATATGAAAAGTGAAAATATGATCAGCAGATAAATTAATCGTTTCCAACTTTACGTTAAACAGAGACAGTCATTAAAGAGGCAAAAGCAGTTAGTCCCAAAGCAGTCGTGTCAGACAAAAGCAGTCCATTAGATCCTTCTGCAATATCCAAAATTTGCACTCTGTAACCCACAACCCACCATTAAAGGTCTCCCAGTTTGCAGATCTTTCCTACAGCAAATTCATTGCTCATTCTCCTTCGCACTTCAATATTTCAGGCCCTGAAGTGTAAATTCTATTTCTGCTTTCAGCTAAACAGGATAACCCTGACCAAACAACAGCCCCCCTAATAAATTCAACACTCTTCAGAGCAACAGCAATAAATTATCATCAATGACTAAATAGATGCTTCTCGCTTCATTTATTTCTAAACCAAACGCCATGGTTCCCAAACAAACTCCATCAATCTAATAACCTCTTCAGTGAAGCACAAAACATATTGACTGCCTTGCAGGAACATGCTCCTCCTGCATAATTCACACAAGCACAGCCCAGCCTCAGCCCTGCTTTCAGGCTCCACTCCTCACACTCTTCTTTGGAGGTTTCTTGACAACTAAAATGGGGCAAGTTCTGAAGATTTCAGGCAGAAACAGATATGGAAACTTTGACTTCTTGACAGTTTATTGATAGATTATTTAACAACTGCCTGTTTTTAAAGAACTAGAAAGGGTCTATTGAAGAAAGCCATGTAGAGCAAACGCATCTCCTGCCTTGAATTGCACAGGAAACTTGGACAGGAATTATGCAGATTGCAGAGGAAACTCTGCAGAAATCTGGATTTTGGAACAAAATAATGCCTTGGGAGCAAAGGCCTCAGTAATGAGATGGGGTTCCCCCAGTGCAGAATCTCACTGACTTCCCCAAGCTGAGTAACTCCAATTGCTCACCCACAAAAACTGCCCCTTGGCAAATTTTAACTATTACACAGTTGTCCTTTACCACAGCTGAAGTCTTAACGTGCAAAATGTTAGAGAGCAAACAAAAGACATTCAAAAGAATTCTACAATAATCAAAATTATAATTGCAGGAGAGCAAAGTGCCTATATTTTTATTGTCCTTGTCAGTAAAAGCTGCCCTCAAAATAATGACTGTGTATCTGTTTTTTTAGAAACAAAACCATGTGAACACATCAAATTCTGAAATAAAAGTGTTAAAAGGTTACAAGCTATCAGTCAGCTCTAAATGGCAGAATACCTTCTCTCCCTTATTCTGAAGATTTCAATAATTCCTGCAACTGCAAGTAAAACCATTCCCACAATGAAACATTCAGCATCTCATCAGCGTTGTGTCACTGGAGAAGTGCAATGCTCAGAACTTACTTTGCACTTGTTTCTTGCCATTTACAGCTTCCTAAGAACAGCAGCAGAAATCTTCTCTTAAAGAGGCCATATATTGAATATATTGGATCTGTACTACTCTACATTGCCTTCTCTTTTATAGAAAGGTTTTACAGGGATATTATCTGGCTTTGGTAATGTCACTGGACATCATTTGCCATTCATTATACACCAATACTTATCTGCCTTGATTCACAACTGAAAAAATTGAGTGTGGCACAGGTTAACCACAGGCTTATTTTTAAATTGTAACTCTTTAAAAAAAATATTAAAATCATATGCAGAATTAGTTTTTAATTAGCAAAACTGCTGATGTTTTGGATGTAAGAAGTACAATTTCTGGAGAACTAGTCCATTTTTGCTCAAGTTGCAAGCTCATTACTCTAAATATAACGCTGCCTTTTTTGGGCTTAGTTATTTAAATATCAGTTTGAAAGATAAGCAATACCTACACCACAAACAACTTCCCACCCGACCTCTTTAGGTGGTTACTTATGACCTAGAAAAAAATCACCATTTCTTTATGATTTCAAACAAATCAAAACACAAACCTAGAATTGCTCCCTGTCAGCATCTTATAATCTCTTAATGTTTTCTTACGCAACATGAGACACAGAGGAGATATCCCTCGGCTGCTCTGTCCCTCTCTCCCCTCATGGCCATGTCCCTCCAGACCCAGGGCTGTCCCGAGCGACAGCCCCCCGAGGGAGCAGGGACCCCCCGGCACCCGGAGCCGCCGCCGGGCTCCCCGGGGCACCGCGCGCCCCTTTCTGGGTTCTGGCTCAGTCCCCGCCTCGGTGTTCCCAGCAGCCTTTCTGCACGCAGTTCGGCGTTCCCAGTTTAATGAGCAGCAAGGGCCTGTGCAGCAGGCAGTGCCCGCAGTTAAAGAGCGGGGCATGAGCCGCGTCCCGGGGGGCGCCGGCCCAGGCGCGGCTGCGGGGGCTGCAGGACATGCACCACCTGGCCCCCTGTCCCACGGTGCCAGCTCTTTTCACAATCAAAGCGCTGCTGACATTACAAACCCCACGTGGCTCTGCTAAAATCCTTCCCAATCGATAAAGCCGGGACGTAACTTATCGGAGACAACGCAGAGCTCATTGATTAAGTTTGGTTTCAGTAGCAAAGTTTTCAAAATAAATGAGGCAGGAGCGCCGTGCTCAGCCCTTTGTGTCACTGCCAGCCCTGGAGGTGAGGCAGCCTCGGCAAGGATTTCCTACACACACACACACACAGGAGAGACACTTGGAAAGCCAGGCTGGGAACACACACAATACACCCTGGGCTTGTGGCCCAAACCATCTATTGACATGAAATCCTAAGAAAGCTCAACAATGCTGCGAAATGTGCATATGCACTGGTGAATTTAATATGCAAGCTGTAGCTGAAGTCCTTTTTATTTTTATTTTTAAACCTTTCACCGTATGCTCCCACTTCCAAATCAGCAGACCAACTGCGGATTCCCTTAAATATAACTCTCTATTTCTCTTGTTCAAATGAACATCGGTTACAAATATCCCCCGTGCAGCTACAACTAAACAAATCTGCCCTGATAAATGACATGCAAATGGCTGGTCTAGGGAAGGGGCTGCTGCAAAGCATCTCCTCTTAGTGAGACTCACAAGACAACAGACATGCAAGGAGAGCAAGGAGTGTAAGGGGAAGTGGGACAGAAATTAAAATACAGGCAGAGATCTGTGAGAAACAACAAATGATTAAGGCAAGACACTCGAATACGAACATGAGTCAGAGCAGGGACAGAACACACCACACAAACCAACAGGTTGGGAACCTGTGTTTGGAAGCCTATTGGGAAACCTGAGGAAACTCTGCATGAAATGGAAAAGCCAACCCAGAGTACAGACTGGACCTTCAGCTGTGGATCAACCCAAACCTCCCGTAATTGTGTGTCACAAGAGGATGGAGCCCAGCAAATGGCAGGAGCTCTCCATGGAGTGGAGAAGGGGTGACTGTGATGAGGAAGGTGGGTGCTCTGCTCTTTCCTTGGCCTCCAAGCAGGGCTGAAGCACAGCTGAGGCTGCTGTAAGGGAAGCACTGGACTGAGAGGGTGGAAATACAGTTTGCATCCTACCCAGCCTGAAAGAGCATCTGAATCCAGGAAACAGGTGTGAAACCCTCCCTGCTCCATGGGGGGACACCAAGGGAGTTCCAACATCCCAGCAGAAGGATGGAGAACGGAAGGAAAGCTGGAGAACAAGGAGGGCCCAGAAGAGTGGGACAACCAGCCTGATGGGAGCAGGGAATGGAAGAACAGGGAGTGGGATCCCAACGTGACCAGCGAGCAACTACAGGTGATTTTTTTAACTCCCCAGAACAAACACCAAATTAAAACCCTACAAAACTGTTAACATAGCATTAAAAAGTCCTCAAACATCATCTTAAGCAAAATACTGCCCAATTAAATTTGGGTTGTACATTAATCTATCTTATACTCATAGAACTGTAAACTGCTCTTGGATTTAATTCATCTATTTGAATCATTTGGAAAAACTGATAAAACACAGATTCTTTTTAAAAAAATCACTGTTTGTTTAAAATATTTATGGCAAATTTCATACTGCATTGATTTTGTAATACTGAGCATTACTGAATTTTGCAAGGGTCAAAATATTTTAGGGATTAATTTTAATCAATTTTTTAAGAGAATGTTCTACCCCAAAAATAAAATCAGGGCATAATTTGCTTACTAGAATTACTTTAAATTACCTGAACTCAGTTTTATCTCTACTCTTCTAATTCTTCTGGTATTCCAGCACAACTTTACAGCACTAGATCATCCACTTTCTTCGTGTTCTAGAAATCCACCAGCTCTTTCTGAGCAGTTCTAAGGCTCGAATCAGGGGAGGGTTTTCCCCCCAAAGTCTGAGGGTCAGCAGGGGACGGGGCCAGTGCAAAATAACATCATTGCACTGAAGGCAACGGAGCATTCTCAGGAAAATGCTGGGTTTAAAAACAAACAGAAAAGCCCAACACACATAGCCCCAGTGCTGGAAACAGGAAGAGCAGGACATAAATAACATTTCCTAAGCATATTGAGGCCTGCTAGCATTTCAATATTTAAAATGTACAGAATATGTGCACAGATGGGCGACTCTTCTCCCTGCATTACTAACCCCATATCTGAGGTGAAGGCTGCAAGAGCCCAGTTTGTGCAGCTCCTGGGGGTGCCTGTGCTGCTGGGGTGCCAGCCCTCGCTCGGGTGGGCTCTGCCCGTGGCACCGGGGGCTGCCCAGGAGCTGCTGCTGCTCCTCAGCACTGCTCACACACACACACAGGGGACAGGCTCAGCGGCACCTCCTCCTGGGGCACAGCCCCGGCAGATGTGAGCCAAACTGTGTCACACAGCCACCCCAGTTCCTGCCCTAATGACAACTTCAGCCTCCCAACTGAGAGGACAAAGGAACACCAGAGACTGCTACTTTTCTCCAGAAGGACAAAAAATCCAAAAGTCAAACTAAATATTTAAGCAGTTTTTCAAAGAGATCTCCTTTCAAACCCCTGAAATAAAATTTGAGATTTAGCTTTAGTCTAACAGAAATAGATTTCAGCTAACAGGCTAAAAAAAAATAATAATCTACAGCTACTGTTGTAGGAATAATTGTTCCAGTCCTAAATCACAAAGAATTGAAAAATTATACAAACAGGCGTAAAAAACCATCAGGTCCAATTACGTGCATAAACAGTGACCAGTTGGTAAAGATAAGAAGTGCCAGTCACAGAGAGCTGGAACACTGATTCAATTAAACTTATTTTAAACATTTAGTGACTAAAAATGAGGAGTATTTTCACTTCCACATTTAGCAGAAATTAGGAGAGAACTATTAGCTGTGAAAAGATAATCCCATCCTGAGCACCCGTAAGTCAATTGCACAGGTACACTGCATCAAACACAGAGCTTTAAATATATCCTTGGGTTAACATTTGTTAAATATTAGAATTCTGGCTTAAGATGACTGGCCTTTCAGCCAGCGCTCTATTCAGCTCCGAGCACATACCCACTTAATCAGCAATCATTGTTCTCTGAGGCAGGACTTTGTTGTCAAGACAAGCACCGAAACCTTTAAAATATTTCAGAACTGGCATAAGAAAAAAGTGATCTTTGTCAAACAAGGACAAATTTATGCAAATCTTTTATAAACATTCACAAACATTTATTTAGCTTTTGAAATGTTGGCCTCATTTGAGAGCATGAAAATGAGGGGGAAGTAGGAAGATGCAAAGGACAGCTTAGAGGCTGGCACACTACATAAATATTCAGAAGGAAGATTATAGGATTCATGTTAGGCTGTCTTAGGTTTCTCCAAAGTCCACATAGAATACCGAAGAACAAAACTAACGAGAAGTAGAGCAGATGTTAGACAATGCACCAGCCCTCTTTTCCACACTCACTTGGCTATACTTCGATGCTTTCATTTTTTCTTTCAATATGGTCAGGTCATTCAAGGATTCTCCTATAGACTCTGTATTGTGGCTACAGCGCTATAAGCTGGACCTCTGTCAGCCTTCCAAAAGTTCCCAATGAAAAGGCATTATGCAAATTGTACCTCTCCTCCTCTCTTTTCAGGAAAAAAGCCTCCAGTCTGCAGCCATCGGAGTATTGGGAGTCCCAGCCTTCATTTCTGTATGGCTGTGTTTGCCTTAGGGCCATGCTGCTTGTTTTGACAGTGGATCCCCCCAGATAGTTGGGATTAGTCGAGCTTGTTTAGATAAACTTGAAATCAAGGCCTTCTCTAGGTAGACAGCTAGATGTAGCTACTGAGTTTCCAGCTGCCTTCTGCTTTCATCCCAAAACAACTGCAGATTCACAGCACAGATCACAGCCACAGGCTATGTCACATACATAAGTACAAAATTAAAGGCTGCTAAAAGAAGCCTTTGTAAGTCTTAGTGCTAAAATAAGGAATCTGTACTGCATAGTTTAAACAAATTATTGAAGAAGCACCAATAAAGGTCTGCACTGAGAGCTAACAAGACGTGCAGGGAAGAATGCCCTGTTTACATCTCTGGGCAAGATCTCTGCTAATCACTGCTGCCCCAGCCCCTGCCCAGCCTCTCCAAAGGACAGGCAAGTAAATAGTCCAACAAAGCAGAGCCTGCTAGGAAATGAGCTCTGATAGCAAATACAAACTTTATGATCACAGCAGACTATTAGCACAGCACTATTCCAATTAGATTTTCAGTCATATACCCAACAAGATTTGATCTTTGCTGTAATCAGATAATGCAAGCCACAGGAATTCATTTACACAAATATAATATGTTAAAAGAGAAGGGCCAGAGCTCCAAACCTAAATAAAAACCTGAAATGAAATCCCACCCATGTGATCATGTTAGACCTCTATAAATCTGCACTGTACCTCAGCCCCAACAGGAGATGCATTTTTCAGGGGGTAGGAAAAAAAACCCCACAAACAGTTTTGGCTTTTAAAGATTGTAATCTCTTCTAGCCGGGTGCAAATTCTCATATACACTTCTGCTGCATCCAGGCACAACAGATGGGAAACTAAATTAAAGGAAAAATTAATCCCCAGGACGTTATAAATAAACAACCAGAAGAAAAAAAAAAAACACCCAAAGAAACAAACAAATAACTTAGTTCAACAAATAGTAAATATCATTAAAAATCAACTCCCCTCCCTTGCTCAAGAAGAGGATGTGCAGAAACTCGCAATGTTGAAAACAACTGAAAGTCAAGAGCAGAATTCTGTGGTTAAAGGGCCAGGTGAGGATTCCACACCAGCCTCAGTGCACAGGAGCCCTTCAGAATCATCACTCTGCCATTGCCAGAGTGCAGAAATTTGACCACCTCTCACAGTGTAATGAAGTCATTCCTCTGATGAGATCCTTTACAGAAATTCAAAGCACTAAAAAGTGTGAGAGAGTAACATCAGCCTTCAATGTCTTCCTGCCCTGGTCACCAAAGAGAATATGAGAGCGTAGCCTGAATTCCGTGGTCACTCCACACCCCAAACCCCCTGAGGGACCCCCTGACAGGGACAAGCTGCAGCCTGGGACCCCACAGCACCAACTGAGCAGGCGCCCAGTTCCTGAGCGGCACCGAGGGACCAGGGCCATGGTGCCAGTGCGGGCTGGGAGAACACACAGCAGCACTCTCACCATCGCCCCTAAAAACGAAATCAGGACTGATGAAGCTCCTGAAGGACTCCCTCACCCAGGCAGGATCTGCCTCTGGCAGCCAGGAGCAGTAACCAAACTGAACAATGTCCCAAAGGGGGCAACAGCTGCCCACCTCTGCCACTGGCAGGTCCCTGTCCTGGGGCTGTGCGTGCCCCTCGCCCCCCTCGGGCCTGCCCTCCAGCAGGCAGCCAACAACGAGGACTATGGCAGGACACTCGTGCCCCCAGGGCAAGAACTTCTCCAACATTCAACTTGGCAGAGATGAGATGCAGTCAGTGATCACCTCAGACAACTGAAGGTTACAGGAGGATACAGCTTTTCAGATTTATCAGGATTTTCACAGCCTTTAAACTTCCAAATCTGAGACTGTGCTAGACAGAAATGTGGTCAAAAACCTGAAAGCTAAAATTAAATAGCCCTGGAAAGTGGTTTTTACTTAAAGAAAAAAGAGCTGATATGTCCAAAGATGACTGCACTTAGAATCTGAAGTTTCCCAAGTATAAAGCAAAGAACTTTGGACTTCCCTGGTCTAACACAGAGTAATTTCCAGCTTGTCTCTGTAACATGCCAACAGTTCTGTGCTGCTGTCCAAAAGCATGTGAAAGTTTGAGTATGTGAACACCAATTAGTGCCATCTATCAATCACCAACAAATCCTCTTTTAGGCTATTTTCCAACCATTCCTTTGAAAAATATATGTAAGAAAAGAACAAAGAATAATAGATGCAAAATAATTTGGAAAACTCAATTAAGGCATCATGCAATCTAAATGCTTTACGCTATCCCTTTAGGAAATGATTCCAAAGTGATACTAAAACCAAAGCCAATGTGTAATCATGTTCCCAAATCAGTTCTAGTGTTTGCAGAGGACAGCACTGCCCAGTCTTGCTGCCCATGCAAACACCAGTATCACCAGTCAGAGCAGGGAAGAGCTTTAGGCCCACGGAGATGTGCTGACAATAACTTTACCATGCCCACTTCCCCACCTGAATTTTATTTCATTTTTAAGCAAAACAAAGATGCTTCCTACTCATTTCAAGTCTCTAAACTATAATCTTGAAACAGTTTCTAAAATGCTGTGTAGCACCAGTACAGGGGACTGAAATAAGAGAACTCCCAAAACTATTTTGCTACTGCCTGGCTTAACAAACCCAAGTAGAATATTACTGCCAAAGCAACTCCCATTTTAAAGAAACCCAGCTTTACTTGCAGTGAATATTTTATACTTTTATCAACGAATTTAAACATAAGTGATAATGATTACTCACTCTAGACCTGATCCCACAACCTTTACTCACACGAGCAGTCCCGCAGGATTTTAATATGACCACCTCAATGAAGGAGGGTTGGCAGGACAGGCTGTAAATTATTCACATATTCACAGATTTTTAAGACCAGAAGGGACCATTATGATCATCTAGTCTGACCTCTTGTATAACAAAGGCCATATGACTGCATCCAGTACTATTTGCACTCACTGAATCATTTGTGGCAAAATCAAATTGTGTTTATCGAACTCCCAATATCGATTCAAATTTTACATGAAAGAAAACTGAAACTGTTTAGAAAGTGGCTTGGACCCAATTCCTCACACTTCAACCCAATTATTCCTCTATTTCTATTCAGAATTTTTCTGATTGCTAGACACTGGTTTTTGACATGGTTTTCACACACAGAGTCCAACACTACCGCAGGTTCTCTTAGGCCAAAACCAAGCAACCTCCTGGGCTCCTTCAAAATATTAACTGCCACTCAATTACTATTTGTTTTCTGCACTTCTACCCCTCCTGCCCTGCTCCATGATTTCTGAAATACAGGCACTGTAAGTGAAAAGACGACTAACTAATGCTATCAGTGATGCACAAGCAGGAAAGCAGCATCTGCACCTCAGCCCTTTCCCAGACAGGATCAGATGCAGCAGCCCCTTCCATCACCAGCTTAAAGACCAAAAAAAAGAGCTTTGGGTACCTTCTCACTTAGCATGTCAGACTTCAGGACTAACTTTTTTCAGGGGTACTTAGACGGATTTTGCTCTGCACAAATCCACTGCACAGATTTTTGCAGCCAATCACCAAACAGCAGTAAAATAAAACAAATCTCAAATGCTACAGTGCTCTGTGAACTTCTGATCCGATGGATCACTAAAACCAGCTCTCCTGTTGGGCAGTCAGATGTATCTTCTGGCTGAATTCTCTCACCATGGAAATCCTTAACTAACCAATAACTCTTAGAATTATTAACTTCAGGTCTAAAATGGCACTCAGATGAACAGACTGCGTCAAAGGTTCAATTAAGATGCAAATCAGCTTTGCCATGTAGTTCTCAAGGTCTGCAGCTCAACCGAGCACAAACACCCTGTACTGCACCTAGAACAGGACACACACCTGCTCCAGGCACAGACACCAGACTTGAAGAGGTTCTGTAGCTTTAATTCTAATTAAATGATGCTAGAGAGGCATTTGAGAGGCACAAATAGAAATACATAAGAAAGACTGCCCTCTCACCTATGTGATCTGAAGAAAAGGTAATGAAAAATCCACTGGTACCATATGACAAGGATGCTTAAGACAGAGCAAATGAGGAGTAGAGGAGGGTTTTTCTTCACTTTCCTGCATTAAAGGAAATCCATGTGGTCTAGGAAAACTCTGAATTCAGGAAACCCTCAGCTCTGCAGTCAAAGCCCATGGTTTGGCCCTGTCCCCAGGGGGTGTGCTGCCTCCACAAAGCTCCAGCAGCGTGGCCATACCTGTCCTGCCTCACCCATCCTGGGGGATCTGGAGGTCACTGACAAAGGCCCCCGTCCAAACGCAGGGTGAGGGCTCCGAGCAGCGAAGGCTTCACAAGTGAGTATCAAACACTTCATACATTTACTATTTACACGGCCTTGGGACAACACAAAGTGGCTTTCATAGCACCAGGACCACTTTCCTGGATTTCCTAAATGACTAATTACTCAACCCTTCCTACCCAGCTTCTCCACTTGCTCCTGAAAGGACAGCTATTATTTTAAACTACTCTTAGGGCAGGTTTTATCATACAGTGTATGCAACCTGTAAGGCAGCAAGTTCATACATGATACTATGTGCAATTCAGAAACATCCAATTGCATTATAATCATCCCTGTTTCGGCAGCTCCGTCCCCTCAGTGCACACAGACTTTTCAGGACAAGGGGTTTATGCTCCATTTGTGGCCAGCACTGTGTAACTACTCTCCAATCACACAACTCTCAACGACATAAAGGAAGTGCCTTTTATTTTTCCCTGTGTGCAATGTTTGTACAATGCTCATAGACTTGGTACAAGAAAGACCATTAGTTTCTATATAAAGACTGCCATAAAAGTTTTATATTTATCTATAAATGTATAAAGATTGTTGGTTTCATTATAAACTCTATTTCAATGCCAGTGGAAAGAAAAATTACCAGCAGAATAGAAGTAGCAATCTGCATAAGTACCAGCTTGCAAGCACGCATACCTCAGTCATTCCTGGAGTAATTAACTGAGCACACAATAGTTCATCAAATTACAGACAAGCCACCATACCACTGAGAGCAGCTCACAAACGGGAACCATCACCACAGCTTTCTGATTTCCTCTCCAGATGAGCTATAAAGACTAGAACAGTCAGGGACCAACTGATGCACTGCTCAAAACAACCACCACCACCAAAAATCTGCTGCATTTGACAGGATTGTGCAATCCCTCCTACACCTCCCGTTGACTGTTTTACTTCTTTCTGGTTTTATATGTTTATACAACAACCATTTGCTGTGCTATTGTTTCTGATAAAAACGTGTGTCTGCTGCAAACTTCCCTGTATTTAAATTAGCTGGCCCAGGAGAGCTGTTAGTCTTAGCATTAATCTTCTGAAGAGCGGACAGCCAAAATTCACATGGTGATAAGGGTAAAGTGCCCTGGCCGTGGGTTTGCAATATTCCAACAGCACAGGATCTCACCTACAAACATTAACTTCAGTACTGAAGTTCTGTCAGGAACCCAAACCAGAAAATACAGTGGCACAGAAGTATTTTTGCTTTTTAAAAGGATACTTCTACCTATAGTGTCTGCATTTTACACAGGAGAACTAAGCGTTCTCATCTGGTTTAATTTCAGAGGTCATGCTAAAAAGCCAGCTCTGAAAAACTGTTGCTTATAATACCAACAATTACTGATTTTATGTTAGGTACAACCACAAACACATAAATACACATTTTGTTCTTGAAAGCTATTATAAAACAGCCCAACAAGTTAAAACACTCTTATATTTAAAAATGGGTCTCAAGATTACTCCAGCCCCCTCCTGCCATTCAAAAGAGCCCTGTTTTACCCATTTCAAGTGGCCTGGAGCAATCATTAGCATTTTCTCCCCCTAGTAAGGCTCCTCAGTTACCTTGTCTATGACATTTTCTATAAAATATTCCCTTATACAGTTATTTAACAGATTTAAACCATAGATGTCATTGTGGTCTGAACGTGTCAAAGACAACTTG
>JAWWMP010000038.1:1218545-1248545 GCA_035047865.1 Dendrocincla tyrannina | reverse complement strand
AGAGAGCTCTGCCAAATGAACTGCGGCTCTGGCACCCAAAGGCAAAAAGGGAAATTTATTAATCAATTTTCCTGCCCGCTCTCATGTTCGCTTGTAAAAACGAGACTGTAAACCAATCTTAGGGGAGCCAAATTCTTCCGTTTTCTGCTTTAAATGTAAAAATGATTTTATCCTTCTGCTCCTAATAACAGCTTCTTTTTCTTTCTAAGAATGCATTTATCTCTTTCAGTAAAAAGAGCAGCAATAATATGTTGAACAACCCTGAAATAAATTTTGTCATGTAAAAAATTAATTACGCATTCCAAACCTGGTCACTGTAGCCCTCTGGGAATTGCCTCCGCACCTCAGGATCTGTAAATAATTGACAGATAATATTAATTGGCTTTGGATTAGTGAGCAAGCAGAGAATCACACATTAATATTTGATCAGAAGATGATAGCAACCCTGGCAGGGGATCCAAGGAGGGCAGCTGAGGCTGCTGTGTTGATAAGAGCGGGGAAGGACTTTTCAAGGCTCTCCCTTTACCCTCCTCCAGAAAGACAAAAACTGTACATGAAACACACACAAAACACACGAAACCAAAAATGTCTGTGAGTACATACACGCACATACACATATATACATTTATATATAAGTTACTTTATAAGAGAAGGGCTGGTGCTGCACTGAACTTTAGGCTGTGCCCTTGTGCAATATCTTTCTGGCTGCGATTTGCCAGCTGGGGTTGTCACCAGGAAACGGTGACCCAGTGCACTGAATTTTGGTTAAAATCAGACTAGTTTTGCCAGCTCCAGACACTGGTTTTTCTTCAAAGTTTTCACTGACTCCAGATTACAAATCTCTCAAAATTACTTTATGTTAAGGTGTATACTCCCTAGAAAACAAAACCATTTCTCCAGAATGTGAGAGGCAATTAACACAGCCCTGGAACCTCTCTCCTCAGGAAAACAAGTGTGAAACATCAGATTAGCAAGCATTCCAGACCGATGCAGTGTCCTTATTCCTCTGGCTGTCAGAATAAATAACATGGTAGTATTCCCTGAGAAGTTATCTTAAATTTAATTAGAGATGTTCATAAAACAACAGAATATCATGATTGAAATTATTTATACGACAACCTACTTAAAACAGATCTCTTCAAACCCATCCATTTTTCAAAGGGATACGGCAGAGAAGGCCACAGTCCAGTCCAGGAAGATTTTTTATTTCATTATCAAAAACAAACGAAACAATCAGGCAAGAGGTTTAAAAGGGAGGGCAGTGCAGGGAAAACCCAAGATTGCGTTGTGGAGTGCCCACCCCTGTGCCGTGCCGGGGGTGCCCGTGCTGGGTTTGCCGTGCCGGGTGTGCCCGTGCCGGGGGTGCCCGTGCTGGGTTTGCCGTGCCGGGGGTGCCCGTGCTGGGGACAGGGCCCAGCCCTGCCCGTTGTGTCCCGGTGATACCGTGGCACAGTCCCACAGGGGCTGCTCAAGCCCAGCCTGCAGGGAAGGGGCTCTGGCTGTGGCAGAGCAGCCACAGAAAGGCCCAGCCCGGGTTCCTCGGGCCAGGTTTACTGAGGGATCCATTCAGCCATCACTGATTCCGCTGCCAGCTCGTGCCAACTCCTCACCAAGGTGTGTCCTTTCTGCAGGAGAGACCAAACAGCCTGGACCTCTGTAAACCTTCCAGGTACCATCTTCCCAAAACCAGGGGTCTGGTGTTAACATCTCACCATGATACACATCCAGTTACACACACGGTGTATCAAACTGTACAGACACACATGAGCAAACCCTTCTGCACTGGCACAGCAAAGGAAACCTTCTAAAGCCTTAGTTTGAAACCCCTTCAATCCATACACAGGAGAGCGAGTGGAGTGCCCAAACACACAAACACAGGTACCCAGCAGCGCTGCCAGGAGCACCCTCTACACATGGTTAGCAACGAAGGGGCAGTGCAGCTTCACACCCCAGCCCAGCAAGCACAAATCACACACCTTTGGTGACATGAAAATATGCAGCTATTAAGTTAAAATTTCAGGATTTCACAAAAAAAACCCAAGCAAACCAAAACCCAAAATGAATCAATCAAAGAAATAAATTTGTATTGCTGAATAAATCTGGAATGGTGTCTGGAACGTGCTAGAGATATTCCCCCCTTCTATTGATCCACTGCTCTCAAACTTAACATCAATATATGTACACTGACATGTATTTTATCATTTACCATAGTTGTAGGGAAACGAGGAACTAAATTTAACATAAACCCATAGCGTGTTTGCTCTAAACACATTCCTCCATAGATGGCAATCTACATTCTCATTCTTGAAAGACCCAACAAAACAGATTAATCATACAAAGTAACTCTGTATGTGTGTAAACATGTATTTCTCCTGTTTTCTTAGCATCTTGAAGCCTCTTCTGTGTTGCAGGAGCTCCCTGGCACAAGGACCATATTTCTGTGAGCCCTGCAAGCCCCTTCCCAGATCCCTGTGAGAGCCAGAGGTTTGTGCAGCTTTGTGAGACACCAGGACTCGTGGAGCACAGCAGGTACAAGTTCCCCTGGGTAAAGACAGCCCTGGGAGTGCCTTTATTGTCTCGGAGCCATGGGGGGACTTACCCTGGGTGTCACATGCCCCTGTGGCACAGGGATACAGTTTGTGCACAGCATCAGAATGGCCAAGGCAGGGATACTGGAGCCCTACAGGTAGGAGCCTCACCTTTAACTTATGCCTGGCAGCCTCATGTTTGCACATCCTCATGCTTTTACAAGTACTTTCTATCTAACATTTTAACAGCTTCATCACTTCTGCTTTTAAATGGTCTGGGAATATTGACTAAACTTGCAGTATCTGGAAAGCACTATACAAGGGAAAAAGAAACTTCATCACATCTTCATACAGCTTTCATCACTGGCAACCCAATGTGCATGTGAAAGGTGTTCTCAGCCACACTGACCTACACGTAAACACACAGTGAAACTATATATTAAATTCTAGTGGCCATGGCATGAAGCTCCAGGGAGCTGGAGCACCCTCACTGCACCAAGAGGATTCACATAAATCCATACATTTAAATAGCGGCCCTCAAGACTCCTGACTTTACAAAATACAAAGATCTACAAAACAAACATTGCTATTAATCAGTATGGCCAGGTTCTCTCCCAAAAGGACAAGCACAAGGCACCTAATAATCCCAATGGACACAATGTCTGGATTATTCTGAACAGGAGAAAATGGCCACACAAACAGGGATACAGGTGGGCAGCCCAGCAAGCACTCAGCATTCAGCCCTAATCAGCACCATTAGGAGCAGTAAAAACTGCTTCAGATCTCGTGTGAAAATACTTGGTAAAGACGCAAACAGAACTGTCAACTCTGCCTGTAAAACTAAAGTAACTTGCGAACTTCAAACACTTTAACTCGCAGTAATTTGTTTTGCACAGCACATGCAAACAGTGAGATGCAGCTCCATTGTAGCTCCAGACAGCAAGGAAACCCTTTGCAGCTCAAAACACGGGGAATGCTGTTATTCCAGGTACTTAACAGGCTTTTGAGTGAAATGATGCCAAGTAAACACATGTAAAAGAGGTTTTTCAAGTTCAGGAGAGTGGAATCTATTTGTTGCCATCAGAAGAAGGGAAGAGCCAGAGTGAAGCGCTGCCCAAGCCCCTGCCCAGCCGCAGCAGAGCTGGGAGCAGCCCCAGGGCTCTGGAAGCTCAGCTGAGGCAGGGACACCCTGCAGGCCCTGCCCCGGCACAGGGGGGATGAACCCAGAAAGGGAAAAGGCACCTCAGGGACAGAGCTGCTGCTCAGACCAATCTTCCCCCAGACCCCAAAAGGAGAACTCAGGTTGTGCTACAGCTTGAGCTTGTCTGTTGATGGTAACCTAATATCTCCTGTTTACCTTTCATTACACCTGATTTTGTAGTTTCAGCTCACAAAGATGACAAGTTTGTACTTAAAGCAAGTGCTGACAAACAGCCATCTATTAATATTAATCACAGGCTGAAACACAGCAATGGAAGTTGTAAGTTACAAGTGTAAAGCAGAAAGAATACAAACAGTAACATTACCAAATAAAGCCAAACACACCATCTCGTGGAATCTCCCATTGTTACATGGGTGACAGTGCAACGAAACACACCTGTCACAAACTCAAACTGCTGGTACCAAGACAAATGTCGATTTTATTCCTAATGCTTACACTGATGTTTAAAAGGCTTTTGAAATTCCCTGAGATTCACTTACCAACCTGACACACATCACTGGAAGGCCTCTTCCCAGAGGATACAGCTCCATACAAAGCAGCTGCTGCCCAGAAAACCTTAGCTGGCCACAGACCTGGCACTGCCCCAGCCCCTGTTCCTCCCCACAGACACCCTGTCCCAGGGAGGGCTGGCCTGGAAAGCCACCTATGAGATGGATTACGTGGCTATTTCTGCAGCAGTTTCCTCTGCAACTATTTTAAGAGGAGCTTCGGAGGGAACTGACTGAATCACTTCTCACATGAACAATGTGCAACGGAACGTGGGCTTTATTTTGGAAAGGGGACAGCAGAGTAAGGCTTTTCTGCATCATTTTCAGCAGCATCTGCATGCTGGCCATGCATTTATAGATTCTCACCAAATGGGTAACACAAAGCACTGATCCCACACTAGGGGAGTTCAGCTCTCATTGCTAACACACTCGGTTTTTCCCTCCAGTAGTAGAGATTCCGTGTCACCCTGTCTGCATTATGTAGAGAACTGTATTGATTGCTCAGCCACATTCAAGCTATCATTGTTAGTATTTCATTAAATATGTGAATGTTTCCAAGCTCTAAAAGCTATTCCTGCCTCTCCCTACACAATCTTGTTCAACAAAAAGCCAAATACAGCAGAATATTGAAATTAGCTGTGAACTGTATAATCCCATTGTTCAATTTCATGGCATTTAAGACACTACCTTCCCCTCCTCACAAGTCTGGATGTTAATCCATGCTGGAACCTGATTTAATTTTCCAGATGACAGGATGGGAACATGCTACAATGGCATATTAGTGTAACTATGCTGCTCTTTTACTCTTGACTTTTCTTACATCATAAAGTGAGTTTTGCCTTTAAAAGAGGCATGCTTGGTTACTTCTAAAAATAGCACAACTCAAACTGGTCTATATTTGAATTGTATGGAAACTATGAAACCAGGGAAGCTTTCAAAAACTTACCAGAAAACATTTCCCAGAGTTAACCATGCAAACTCAATACAAACTAACCTGCTGCTTCTGATAGAAGTCACCAACTTAATCCATACTGGCTACAATATACCAATCCCAAATTGATATTGAATTGAAATAGAGTACCTTTAATGTCGACACCCGTTACACATCATCACACTGATGCAGCACAACTAAAAAGCAATGCAAGCTTCTCCCCAAACCTCTGCAGACTCCTGGAGTCCTGCATTCAGCACAGCCCAACACTCCTGCCTGCCCCTAAACTGCTGCAGCCCCAGGAGGCAGATGCCATCGCAGAGGAGGGGAAAAGGCGAGGGGTGGGTGGAGAAAATGTGGGAGAGAAAAAACCAAACCTCACACCAGCAGGTCCCACTGCAGCCCAAGCTCCCACCTGCAGCCCCCAGCCCTGGGCCAGGAGAGCAGCCAGGCAGACACAGCCCTGTGGCTCCCAGTGCCGGTGGTTCCTGGGCACCCAGCTGAGTGACCCAGCCAGTGCTGGTGCAGTTGGTGCACAGGAGGCCACGGGCATTCACACCATAGAAATCAGACTCGCAAGTCTGCCCTCTCCCTTACCAGAACATTTGGAAGTCTGCCCTGCAAGCGCCACAAACCTCCCTGCTAACGTGAGAATGCTTTTCACAACAGTTTGAACTAGAAATGGAATATAAGGTTTGGAACTCACACACAAAATGCTGGTCAGAGTTCAGTAAAGTGATGCAAAAGCAGGAAAGACTGAGAGCAAAGGCAACATAAAATATACATCATAGGAAACAGGAAGGAAGGGAGAAAACCAGAACAGATTAAGCAAATCATTATGATTTCCATAATTGTTTTTATATTATTAACACCTCGAGAGCCAGAGGGGCAGTGAGGAGCCAAACTTTCCTAGACAGTGTTCAGAAACATCTTACATGTATTTTTAAAAAAATTCTTCCAAAACAAAGCACGTTAAGATATCACTTCCTCACAGGTTTTCCCTTAACCAGACACAGCTCTCCAGAATGAAGAGATGTGGAGAGGTAACAGCTCTAACAACACAAGAAGGCACAAGTTATAGAGTTGTGTCTGTACACCTGAGGTGCCCGGCTTTCTGATCCCCCCACGAGGGTTTTTGATCCCCCCCATCATTTTTCCAGGCGTTAGACCAGCAGCAGCTTTATGACCCATTCAGAGAAAGCCTTAGATATGAGACTCACAGCTTCTACCAGCCAAACCAACATTCCTTCTGAAGGGATCTTGGTTAAATTCACTTCACAATCCTGATAAAAAACTAAAGTACATTAAGGGCAAAACAGAGGCAACACTCACTTCTTGGATAAGAAGCCACGAAAACCACTCATTGCCTTTTACAAAAAGAAGAGCCTACACTGATTTCCTCATCCCAACTCCCCCTCAGTGCTTTGGTGTCACGTCAAACTGGGGAACTGCCCAGCCTGGTACACACAGGGCATTGAGTCAGATCCTTTTACAGGGCAACATGTTCCATTTTAACTGCTACGATTTACTCCCCTGAACCCTCCTCTGGAATGAGGCCAGGTTTAATCCAAATTTTACCAAGTCTTTTAATGGAAGTTGTGAAACAGTTGTGTTGCAAGCACAGCGCTCAGTATATGAACTACAATGGGGAAATGTCACTCTGTTAAACCCTTAACCTCTTCTGTTTCACCCATACAAGACCCCAGTTTTTACAAAATCAGTTGTATAACGGTACAGATTCATTTCTCTTTACTAACATTCTAAACTGGAAGAGCAAGGAGACCTCTGAAAGCGTAAGATATCTTCAGTGACCAGCAAACTCAGAATTACTGCTTTACAAAGAAGAGCAGAAGACTTTCTGTCCAGATGAATTTTTAAACTGCTGCTACTGATAGAACTAAAGCCAGAACTACCAGAAGGGGGTGCAGAGCTAAACCTAAAGCAATGGAGATCACAAGGAGAAGACAAAAGCAGTACTGATTTCGAGTCCTGCTTGTCACACGTTCTCCCACCTTCACTCAGGTCTTCAGCCCCTTTCCCTGCACTGGTTAATGCCTTTGGTGGCACCTCAAGCCCACATTAAAGCACGGCTGATGAATCTTTTGAGTCTGCTTTACTATGCACTTAAGGGGATATTTCTCTTCATAACCATCTGCTCTTCTACCAGCCCAGAAATGCACCATTGCTGGATATCTAAGCCAAACTCCAGGAGTCCTGCAAGCAGCAAATTTTGAATGGATTATGTTTTTAATTCTTTTTTCCCCTCTATAATTTTAGTCAGCAAATCATACAGCAGCTAAAACTTGCAAAAAATATAATTGGCTAAAATCATACTTCAATGGTCAAGAAATCCACAATGTTTGGCTTACAAAATGAAATACGAAGTGTTTTGAAACATTTTACAGGCTCCCTGTAATAATTATACAAAAGAGTTTAAACGTAGAAGTTGAATGGGAACACCTACTTTAATTAGACTTTTTTTGAGGTTTATAATTTTTTTTTATTTATTCCTGTTTGATCAGTATATTTTTTTCTCATAACCTTTTCAGCACTCTATAAATTTAATAGAGATATGTTTCAAGTGCTCAGGCCATGCATACTGAATCTGTTCCTCTCCTGCCTCTTTGTATTTATATTCTGAGACAGCAGAGTTGCCTGGTGACAGTCTCTTCACTGCACAGCAGCTGGCAAGCCCTCCTTGTCCTGGAAATATGAAAGAAACAGTTGACTAATATTTCATGCTCTGACTTAGACGTGACAATCTGGAGGTGCCACTACCACACAGGGCACACAGGCAATCTTTCACAAGCCAAGATTTTTCTAAAGTCTCAGAAGCAGGAAAGGAAGAAAAATAAAAAAGATCTGCATCACATCGAGCTAACATGCAGCACAAATTAATCCTGATGAATTCATTAATCCAAATTAGTGCATCATCTAGAGTTCACCAATGCAGCCACAGGCAGCGATTGCCTCAATCTGGCAGTTTGACTCAGGTTGCCAGAATGCCAATTCTCACGTTGCACAAGATAAGACCAAAGCAACCTGAGCTCTGACACTTTTACAAGGACCAGCCACCTCTTTAATATTTACAAGACATGTATTTCAGATTGCTCCTGTATGCCTCTCTGCTGCCCAAGACTGCTGCTGCTGCTGAAGGGTCAAGCACATTAGCCCAAAACAATTTCTTTAAGCAGCAAACATACAAGTTATATTTGATAATATTAGTTTATAGCCACCTGAATTAATACCTGGCATTGGCACACTAAGCGCCTTCTTTTTAAAAAACCCTTATTCCATTAATTTTATGAGACATTTTTACATCATGTCATATTTTCTACTTTCCTGTGTCAACCAGATAATTTTTAATTTGCTAGTTGTTTTGAAGAAAACCAGGAATAGCATTTTAATGTCATATTGCTTTTGAGTAATACCGTAGTAAAAGGAACTTGTGTAAATCCACAACATGGCCATGGCAATCAATCAACTACATTGCAAAACCTACAGGAATTGCTAATGAAAACAAACAGTATTTGCCAACAGACCGCCAGGCTTTTCACTACTAGAAAATACTTTGAGTTTTATAAATGTTTTCCAAGCTACTTTATTTGCACCATTTTTCCTTTTAGTTTTAATGATAGTTTTGCCATTTACATTTGTAATAACCCATATTTTCCATGTATTAGAGAACATTTGACAACTGCTTAACTTTTTTTAAATTTCTTTCCAAAAGTCACCAACCATAATAACTTCAGGTAGGCACATGACCAGACAAATATATTCATTGCTACATGGACCATCCCAGTTCAGGTTTAATCTGAACTGACTGACCAAGCACATGGAAAAAACGTGTTGTAGCCAACCATAAGTTTTTGAACTGTTGTGGTCAGAAAGGAAGAACAACCACCCTTCTCTAGAGCAGCTGTGTGGTTGCCCCAAGTACAGTAAACAGTGGTTCCTAAGCCTCCAGCTCCATAACCTCAGCACGTTTAGGACTCTGACCTCCCTGCCACACTCCCAGTATCCCCAGTGTCAGGCTGTTCCCAGACTGCAGCGGAGCCTCCCAGCACCGCTGGCTGTTCAGGGCTCCCAGTGGCTCCCCTCCTTTGGGGTGAAGATCATTATGTGCCCAGCACCTCCACAGAACTGGGATGCCCACACTGCACGACTGCCCCTGCAGTGCCTCCAGGGACAAAGCTCACTTTATGCCGGGTGGGATGCTGCAACAAAAAGGAGGTCTCTGGGAAAGTAAGTTTAGCACATCTAAAGCACTGCTGTGAGCTTGAGGAAAAATTTGTTTTAAATAAAGAGAAGCTTGCTGATATTCAGTGCAGCTGGACAGGAAATCTATCATCTCACTAAAAAAGTTTAAAACAGTTTTGCTACTGTAGAAAAGGCAAGGGTATCAAGAGGATTTTTAACCAAAAAATAGAAAAAAATGTTTTCAGATATTTGATACTTCCAAGATGCATAAGAGCACACATCCAGCTATCAAAATGCTCCTGACACAGTGGACTAGTCTGGTTCTAGGCAGGAACATTTCATAATCCTGTTACATTTGTTCAATCACCAGCCCTGCAGCTCAGGTGTGTACAGACGAGCAGTTTCACTCATTTCCTTTCTCTCTCCTTTGCCCAGCTTTACAAATCACAAACTCCCAACTACACTTTCAGGAGCTCTGCCAATTCTTTCAACTTGTCCACCCTTAGCAGCAGATTTGCTGAAAACAATCCTGTTCCTTCCCTACCAACCCCAAAGGTAAGGTAAAGGTGGAGCTTCAGTGCACCTGCCCCATCTCTCTGCCCAGGCTGATCCACCCAGTGCAGAAGTGCCATCCACTGTGGCTGTGCAGGGCACACCCAGGACTGCTCAGGGCAGCAGGGAATGCTCTCCTACACACAGCAGGTCCTCAGAGGCAACCTCTCAAAGTCCCTGGGCAAGCTGGCACAGCAGCACACCCAGGCAGGCATTTCCCCAGGGCAGAGCCTGGCAGAGCCTCCCTGGTGGCTGAGCAGAGGTGCCTCTCTGCCCAGCGTGTGCCCAGCCTGGGGAGCAGATCTCAGCACATGTCCCAAACCAGAGGGGAGCTCAAGGGCTGAGCAGCTTTCATCACACACGAGCACACCCTGGGGAGTCCGTGCTCCCTTCCCCTTACCTCTCTCCTTGTCTGACTGGGGTCCCAGGCTCTCTGCTCCCCAGCTGCTGATTCCAGGTCTGAATTCATACTGCTGTTGTACTCTCAGCAAAAGAATTCCAACTATCAGCAGGCCATTTCTAAAAACATTCCTTCCTGATAAACTCTTACTTGCCCTATATCCAAACATCCAGTTTGGAGTACAGAAAAGAACAACATTTACTTCTTGAAAAATAAACATTCTTCACGAACTGCAACGCTCCACACCGGCACAGTTCCACAGAGACTCCACAGCCTATTCTTAAGAGATCAAAGCAAGGACAACGTTCTCTCCATCTTTTTACACAAGCATATATGTTAAATTTTTAAACATGAAAGATTAAATTAGAACTTACCCACACAAACACAACTCCTTTTAAAAAGGCTCAAAACACTGTATTTACATCTGCAAGTACTCACTTTATTACTACAACCTTTATAACAGAGCTTAGGTTTGCTTCAAACAAAACAGGGTTCTCAGCGATAGAGGCCCAAGAAAAAGCCCTGCATACAGTTAGTCTACAAAGAATTAACTGGATTAATTAGCAAGGGATTTGAGAAGCAGCTTGGAGCTAGAAAACCAAAACACTAAATTGTTTAAATACTTTGGCAATGGATCAAGGTTTCTAGGCAGCCCTATGTTCCATTCTCTCCTTTTTTTTTTGCTCGGTGTTTTAACACATTTAACCTGACGAGGTACTTTTTCATGAGATATGAATGACACTGTCAAAATACCAAAAAAGAAGATGTGAATTAAAAAATGCCACAAGCTGTTAGCAATTCTGCCAACATGTATGAGCCCAGGCAACATTAATTAAAAATCAATAGCTTAGGACATAAATAGCTCTCATCTCTGTTATAGTATATCTCTAACATAACTCTTTATTAAAGCAAAAAAAGCAAAAAAAGCCAGTGTCTCTGCTATTATGCTGACTGAATTGACCACAACAAAGCCAAAGGAATAAGGCAAAAGCCCTCAGCCAAGAAAGCCCTATGAGAAAGGGAGGACAGGCATATGAATGATTGGAATGCTCCAGCCCTGCGCTATCATTAACACAGAACTGGCTGAAACAGCCCCACTGCAAATACTTGGAGAACAAGTTACCAGGAACAACATTCCATGTTTTCACTGCTAATATGAGTCTATACAAAGTCTTGCGTGCCAAGGAAATAAGGATAACGTGCACATCTTTCTGTCAGCTAGAGCTTATTAATCAGTATTTTTACTATGCATCTCGACCAAAGACTGGAAAGTCTCTGATAATTATAGAATAAAGGTGAGAAAAGGCAGGAAATAGCACTCAACCTTTTTCTACTTTAGTGACACCACCTTCAAACTAAAGTTACATTGGAAGTCATCAAAACTAAAAAGATTTAAGCTAAACTAGGAACTTAAATCACTGCTTTCAACAGCTGTTTTCACACCTCCAGAGCCAAACCCTTGAAAGTCTCAACCCCATTTTCTAACACGAAAGGCACACCAAGCTGAACATGCATTTTGGGTCTGCCTTAACTCCCACTTATGACAATTGAGATTGCTGAACAGTTTCCACAGAATATTTATATAAAACAGAAGATGTAAGAATCACACTGAAGTGGAAGGACTAAGGTTAGTTTTCCTCTCGCCTAACGACTCCTGCTTTATTCAGTTATTATTAATGACAGACACATCAAAGGCTCCCGTCGAGACACAGCACTCTAAATCACGGATGGAGAACTCAACCAGGCACTCTTCAGCAAAAATTTGCTCACCTGACTTCAAAACAAGACGAAAAATTTTACTTCCTCATGAGCTATGTGTCCATATGCCAAGACACTACGGGACTCCACAGATTTCCACAGAGGAGCAGATCATAAAACTGCAGGACCCTCAGAGTGGAACTCCCAGGACAAAAGGGACTACTCTTACAGTGCTGTTCCCAGAGTGGAGCTCTCCAGAAGATCCCATGGCAGACACCACGGGCAAGGGGAGCTCCACTGACGCTCCCTGCAGCACACGGAGCTGCTGGGGGACAGCAAGCCCAGACCTTGGGCGGGACACAGGGCAGCCAAGCCAGCCTGGAGCAGAGCCTGGAACACCAGGAGGCTGGATGTGCTACAGACTGGTGTTACAGATTGTTTCCACTGCAGAGAAGATTTTTAGAAATACCAAGCTGCAATACTTATATATATGGAGGACATGAGCTTCACAAAATCACATGCCAAGCACAGCCCTCTCTATGGGCATAATCAGAGATTAGTCAGGAATTCACTTCTCTGATGGAATGGAGGCACGAAGGACTAACCTTTCAGATCCTCAATGGGAACTATGTCAACTGAATTTTGAATCCTACCTTGTAGCTGTACTTTGGGACACTCCCACTTTTTCCCATTCCCTTGCCATAATCCCACCTCCCAAAAATTAACTGATTAAAGTGCAATGCACAAAAACTGAAGGTTCTGTTCCTAAAGCACAGACAGCACAGGGGAACAGAAGACCCCACATCTCACAAGATCTTCTGGTCTAGCTTTTCATTGAGCAACAGTCAGAAATGATGTATTTCATTCTCAGTTGTTCAAATTCAATCCCAGCTATTGCCAGTTTCAGGTAATCTTGTCTAAGGTGCACCACGTACAAAGTTTTGTCACCACATTCAATATAACACAATTCTTCACCCACAGAGTTAATTATGCAATCTTAATTTTTACATAGAACATTAGAACACAAAACTGGTGCCATCAGAGTTCCCCTAAATGGAATAAACTGAAATTCCACCAAGTTCTCCCAATAATGCTTTATGTCACTGTAAAAATACAAACTATCACTTTATTAATCTTCCAATCATCTTCACCATTGAAGGCTCAAGAAAATAAAACAATTCAGAGACTTTGCTACATCATGTCTCTGTTTTACTTTATCATTATAAATTAAACTGAGTAAAAGATGCACCAGCAATTTGCAAACTCTTTCAAAGGACCTGATTTACATTTTTCTTCTGTAAAGATGAAGATATGCCCCTAACATGCTGCATTTGTGTTAAATATTAAATAAAGACACTCACACGACATGCATGGCAGAAATGGAAGATATTTCTGATATGTTTTGGAATTACTTTTAGCAGTCTAATGCTGTTTATAATGCTGGTGCAAATACTGCCACTAATAAAGAAACAAACATTAAAAAGGTGTCCTTTAAGCTTCCCTTTAAGGCATCTCCCATAATCGTATAATTTGCTCTGGACATCATTAAAATGTAAAGTTAATGAGGATTCAGCTGAAAACAGAAGAAATGTAACCTATTTTCAGGCAAAACTTCTAACACTGCAATCAGAGGGAAAACCTCTTTGATGTCTCTTTGTCTCTTCTCATTAATTTTCTTTTGGTTTAAAAAAACACAAAGGCTGTTTAAACTAAAAAATGCATAGAAGTTTAAACATGGTAATTATAGTCGAGCTGCAATGAGGTCATTAGGTTTTTAAAACTTTGAGATAAACAAAACTGAGATGTATGACTATTTTAAAAACATGTCCATACCCAATTTTAATAGTCCATGTGATTGATACACACTGTATTCTGAGGGTTTAGTCCAGATACAGACTTGCTTCCAGATGATTTAGTGAAGGACCTAATCCCATGGCCAGGGTAGAGCAAAGATATCAAGAAACACATCAAAATGAAAAGCTGTAATGACTGTATTACTGGATGCCACATTTAGTATTTCTAAGTGCAACAAAACATGCTTTTTGCAAGAGAGATGGCAAATGGTGAGATCCTGCTTCCCTTTACCTCTCCAGTTCATTAAAGAATAAAATACTTTAACAAGTTACATCATTCCATTTACTCACAACATCTATTCTTGTTTATGAGCACTGCCAAGGTGCACACTAACTCAGACACTTCTGCTTTAACATGGTAATTCCTTCCAGCAGAAAATATCCTTAAGAGGTATTTAATTACCCAGCACTGATGGAATCTGTGATATACTGTAGGAGCAGATATTTTTAGCAAATAATTTACAAGTAAATTTCCTCAACCTATAATCCAAACCATTTTTAACACCACTGCATACAAAATAAGATTATCACATACCAAAGGCCTAGGCCACAGATACACAGGACAAACACAACCTGATCTTTAGTGTAGAAGGACACGAATCACAATGAAGCAAAATCAGCATATTTGCAACGTTTTTCCATTTGCCAATATCACCCCTAGATAAAATGGGATGAGATGAGATCAATAGACTAGTTTGTGGCAATTTTAAGTATGAATGCTGATTCCTTTGTAGACATAGGTTATATAGAGCTTTAACAGAGGGTTTTTACACCCTAACAAACCATTGTAATATGTTTGATAAACTCTTCAGACCAAACTGATGAATGACCAGCAGGTGAAAACTCAACACCACTTCAGGTGCAAGTGTAGAGCAGTTTCAGGAGAAAATGCCATACCTAATGCAAAGGTGAGTTTGGGGGTTGGGTTTTGGTTTGGGGATGGGTCTTTTTGCTCTTTTAGCTTTACTCTGCCATGTCCTATAACAACATGGTCTTGCCCTTCACCACTGCCCAGTTCTGACCTAGAGACACACCCTACTCTACAGCAAACACCAATGCCCAGTCGGATGGAGCTGTTTCCCATATCCTGGGATCCCTCCCTACTTGCTGTACTCCCTTAGTGTCATATTACTACAAGATGAAGCACATCATTTAAATAACATTAAGTCAAATATGCAGCTTACAAATATGGAACATCAGCAACCTGACTGTTGTCTGCCCATCCTGTGATGCTCAATCAACTGCTCTGTCTTCACATTTTCACACTTGATTTGAGTCTGCATTAATTATTTCTGATAGGTGTTTCTCCCCAGAGTGATGATCTGATTTTAGAATTTTTGGAACAGAAGATCTCAAGAATGGATTCATAAAGGTAATTTTACCACTATTTCTATTTGTAATTACATGGTTTCAAAGTAAATGATCCTTCAAAGGAACTAAGTATGGGATTGAGGTAACAGTCAATTATGTGCAAGAATGCAACGGGAGTGGGGAGTGCAATTCCCTTCACCACCACTTGAAATCCCAGCACAGACCCTCAGTGTGGAAATCCTTTCGGATACAATATCCAAGGTACTGCTTTCAAAGTATCACTGGAAGTTCTTTCTATCCCATTCCCTCCAGGGTTCCTGTACTGGAACAGGGAGGCCGTCCGGGCCAGACCACCCTTTTGTGACACAGTAAATAGGGCCCTTCACTCCTGCTCCTCATCTCTGACCTTTCCACCCAGATTATGGTGTTCTACAAGGGACTTCCACACAGTCTTGTATTCCTTGACCATCTCTAGTCTGAATGATTTTTTACTAGTTAGTTCATCAAACTAGAAAACATTTCTCTCCAACTGGTCAGTCATGGAAGAGTTCAGAAAGGACTGTCCAGCCTGTGACCCACCCCAGACAAAGGACTGTCACTGTCAGCACTCTCTTCCCACCCCTCCATCCAAGGTTATCATCCCCAATCCCGAAGTTCAACTTCCCTGGTTTCTATCCCACTCTTTCATGAGATAAGTGATATTAAAAAGCGTATCAAAATCCACTTCCATCTAAAAACCACAATGATCTGTCAGCATCTGGAACTTTGACAAATGGTTTACCAAAACTTGCTGGCCCCAGCAGGACCAAAATGAAAATTGTCTCTGGTAGCACAAAAAGTAGAGTTTGGGATTTGTTTAGATTTGGTTTGGGGTTTTGACAACCATTGCTGAAGCAAAACAATAGTCTTGTATTAATTTTACACTTATCTGATAACAATCTAACCTCAAATCATCTCTCTTTCTATTTCAATTCTCAAATAAAGAAAAAGAACAAACCAAACCAAACCTAAAAAACACATCACACCAAAAAAGCACAAAACAAACCCAACAAAAACCCACAAGAAAACCTGACAATGTGGCTTTTTGTTCACGAAAAAAAAATATCACAGCAATGAGAAGCAGGGCAGAGCTGCCTTGGGCACTCCGACAGGCCTCCTTTGGAGCTCCAGTTTACCTTCTCTCCTTGTGAGGAACTCCCTAGAACAAAGAGAACCAGTAATGAACCCAGCCCTAATTCATCTTTTGCTTCCCCAAACTGGCTGTGCCTGCGTGCTGCACTTAGAGCAGTGCTCTGCCACGGCTCTGGAGCACTCTGCAGTGCTCGGGGAGAATTACCAACCTCCCATCAGCACAGTAACCACAGGCACAAAGCCTAAACTCCACCATTTCTGCTGAAAACATCCCCAGGAAGCATCACCCCACTGCAGATGGACAATGTCCCTCCCTTCTGGGACAGTGCCTCCAACATGAGGCAGAAACCCACCCAAACCCACAGTTCTGAAATCTGCAGGGAGTCTGCTTTAAAGTCAGTACTACTTTGTCTCTTTTTCACCTGAATGACGCCCTAATTGAAGTTCTTTGCAGAAATGTCTGTCTCTGCCGCTTGCAGATGCACTCAGCTTTAAGCAATAGTTAACACTCATTAACGAGATTACCTGTTGTGATTAAGTGAGGACAAACAAAAACAAACCACCTTGGAAATTTCTGTGACTGAGAATGAACTGAAGTTAAAGTTACTCTGTTAAATAAAGTCACACACACCCCCTTTAACAGCAACTGACTATTAAAAATACAACCTCCTTGCAGTTAGAGCAGCCCTGCTCCTAAAGCAGGACTTTAACAGAGTTAATTGCAACAAGTCCTTCACCAAATCCTTAAATGCTTCGAATGCTGAAATATTCAATGTCTCAGTAGTATTGGGTATCTAAATTGAGTCTCTCAAGAACTCTTTTAAAGGGACAACCACTCCAATTCATCTATAAATTCAATGTAAACTCTGAGTATAGCTGGAGAAGGAAAATAATTTGTTAGAATCGCTAGGAAAGTCTCCCTAAGAAGTTTCAGTTTAGCAGTTAATTCCAACCTGCAGTTAAAAAGGCACTAGCTGTCAGTCAGTTTTCTCACCCAACTCTATCGTGAAAAGAAAAACTGACAGATCACAGGAGCTTGCCTTTGTAAACCAATTCGGGAACTTTCATGCTTCTTATTTGTTAGGTTAAAGGTTAAATTGCTGACCTCTGCCCTCCTGCTTAGCAGCCTTTCCCTTTTTCTGTAAAGCTTTATTTTGGGGCTGTATTTACATGGATTAGTCTCTTTTCACGCTAAGAAGGAATCTGTTCACAGCCAAAGCCTTAGTTCTGGTTGTACAAAAAGCAGTCACAATTATTCAGCAGCAGACAATGACCATATTGTGGATTTACAAAAAAACCACCTCAGCCATGGCAAGTTCTGTCCTTGCTGCACAAAACAATAGAAGAAAAATCTTATCAAGCATTCAAGAGAAAGCAAACAAAGCAGGCCCACTGTGAACTTGATGAAGATGTCAAGCTCCTTTAAAAAAATATAAATCAACAAAAGAGTTTAAAGTCTTGTGAGTGAGACTTTCTGTGCTGAATTTTTCTGTCTAGTTAAACAGTGGCAGCATAGCAATATAGTGCAGATTAGTAAATACTTGGGAGATAGAAAAGACTGGAGACAGAAGTAGTTAAAGCATGAAGCAAAAAGGCCAAATTGCTCTCTTCCCACAAAATAACTTATAACAACAAAAGAACATTCAGTTATAGCCAATATTAGCATTTGGGGGGTTAGTAAATCTAGGATCATCAGATAACTACAGCCTGAAAAATGTGTTAGATAAAATTCATTATGATTTGCAATATGAGAGATTCTAATACCTTCTCATAAAGTGAGTTTCTCATCAAATTGAGTTCTGTATTTCATTTATACTGTAAAAACCAAACTGTGAACTGGCTTCCAGCAAAACAGCTCCAACAGTGCTCCTGCCTTACCCAGACACTGCAGTCCCAGTAAGCCCTTTGTTCAAATCTTCCTCCTTGTTTGGACATAGAAGCAAAGCAATCAAATGGAATCAGAAAAACAAAGCAGCAGCTTAGGAGAATTAGAATTCCCAAATACCACCTATCTGCTTAGGTTTGGTCACTCTTCCAATCCTGCTTTAGGAAGTTCAGTGTAAAGATGGGACAGGAAAACTTGTGATTCCAGCCCATGTTCCAGAGAAAGCCCTCCCTTAATGGAAAGGGCTAAGCAGCAGCAGTGTCTGCTTCGCAGAGACAGAGACCTGCTAGTGCTCTCTATCTGGGAAAGTCCTCTCATGGAAACCATAGTGACAACTGTAGAATAATTTTAGGGCCCAAGTACATGGTGACTTCTCCCAGCAGAGTTAAGGACTTCGATTAGTTTAAGTTATACATTTGTGATCTACTGGGAAGGGGGGGAGGGAAAGAGCTATTACAACCCAAGGCTAGAACATGAAAAGTAAAGAAGGAAGTACTTAAACTACTCACAAGCTTCTAGTAGGAACAAGATTAGTAGTACATGCTACTCTCAGAGCCAATTCAAATGCAAATTTCATCCTTTCACTCAAACAATGATAAACTACCTCAGAGTTAATAGTTTCCTTCTAAGATTCATCTCCCTTTTCAACTTAGTGGTATGTTTTCGAGAAAAGAAAGAAGCACATGGCGAGTCTTACAGCAAGACCTTTTAAATTCTGTCATAAAAGAAGCAGCATAAACTACATTTCCTTTCCTAATCCAGTGAACATTTGTTAAACTCTAACACACTTACACTTTGTCCACACGGTCACATTTAGGCTTCTAACTTACCGTGGCTAAAAAAAAAAAGAAAAAACAAGAAAGAAATCCTTTAGCTGTACTAAACCATTTCAGCTTTTTCCTTGAACACACAGCAAGAATTTATGCTACACTCACAAAAAGATGAAAGATGAGGTCCTTGGAGAGAAAGGCCTTTTGGCACACTACATGGTAAAGCTACAGATTTGACATACTTTTATAATGTCTGCTTTGGCAAGAACACAAAAACCCCACACAAAAGCATGGTACGTCCTCCCAGACAGGGGTGTAGGGGGTGTCCTACTCTTGTGGGCATTTACTTTCAAATGCTCTTACTTCAGAGACTATTTTGATCGGTTACTTTAGACTAACAAATTCTCTTTTGCTACATGAACAGTTTGACAGTCAGACTACAATTCTCCTCACAGCCCCATCTAACAAGAGAGAATCTTTGGCTGAGGTCCAGCAAGAGCCTTAAATTTGTCACATCCTATTTCTGATGAATGATCTGCAGCAGTTTTAAGATCACAAAGTGCTTTGAAAGTTGAAAGAAAAATTTCACAAGTAGTAAGCTTTCACTTTCTTTATAAAGGTATTTAAACTAAAACTGCTAGTGGATTCTTTCTATTTCTGCATCTCAAAAAAAAACCCAAAACAATCTTTTAGCTGAGTTAATAAAATAGGAAACAGTTGCAATGGACTTTACTTGCCTACAATGTGTCAAAAGGCTAGAACTGGATTTCCAGAAGCGCTTAAGCCCTTTAGGCAGTTATCATTTGTAAAAGAAACAATGCAAGTTCTCTGTAATTTACAACCTCAATTTCTGTGAAGTTTCACTATTATGAGACACCATAACAAATAAACAAATCACAATCTCATAAAAGGCTTTTTCCCTTCCTTTACATGAAGATAAAAATATGAAAAGAAATGCAGGAACATAGTGGTATTTCACACAAAGTTTCCATTTTGCCCTCAAGTTATCCACAGCATGTAGCAATTCCAAAGAATGAGAGAAGACCAGGCACCAAAGACACAGACTTACCATCCAAGCTTATGAGTTTTACTTTTGGTCAATATTTTCCCTAAACTATTTCATTTTTAAAATAAAACCATGACTGTTTTTTCCTTTTTCTGCAAGTAAGTGTGTGGGAGTTGGTGAGAAGCACTAGACTTGCAAAGTTCCTGTGCCTGACATACTTACACCTGACACACACAGCACGGATCTCTCACTGGATAAACTCCAGGTACTGGCACTGCAAAAACGCACACGCCGCTCTTTCTGTTCCAGTTTGCTGCTTCTCACTTTTGGGGAGAAGGCTCCAGGCCCCAGAGCACTGCACCCCTACAGAGAGGGAACACCAGGAGGCCTGCAGGGACGAACAAGGAGCTCCTGCACAAACGAAACACAAACAGGCAGCTTGCAGAGGGTGGAAGCAGGGAAAAGTAGCATGGGAGGAATGCAGAGGATTGTCGGAGCAGCAGGGATCAGGTTAGGAAAGCTAAAGCCCTGGCAGAAGGAAATCTGGCCAAGGACATCAAGGGAAACAAGAAAAGCTTCTCTAGGGATGCTAGCAATAAAAGAAAGAACAGGGGAAATGTGGGTCCTCTCAGGCAGGGCAGGGAGACCTGGTTACCAGTGCAGGGAGGAGGCTGAGGGGCTCACTGGCTCCTTTGCCCAGAGAAGCTGTGGCTGCCCCAAAATACACAGTGGTGAGCACAGATGATCATTATTCCTAAACAATCTAGAGGGGAAAGGCAAGACCACAGCGAGCTGATCCACTGATCATTTCCCCTCTCAGTTCACACATTTCATTGTGGTTTGGCAAAGTCCTGCCTGGATTGGAATAAATCATGTTTGCCTTTTCAATTTCTTTGGTTTCAATGCAGTTTTTCTCTTTGTACCTTATGGTTTTTGTTTTGGGTACAAAACATCCCCCAGATGATCCTGAAGTTTACATTTCTACAAATCAGATCTTGGGACCACTGGACAATTTAGGTTGGAAAGGACCTCAGAAGGTCTCTAGTCCAACCTTCTGCTCAAAGACAGGCCAGGTGTGAGGTCAGACCAGCTTGTGGAGGCTGTGAAGCAGCTGAGTCTTGAAGATCTCCAAGGATGGAGATGCACAACCTTTTCCAGTGACCTGGTCTAATGCTTGCCTCCCCCTGGTGAACACGTGCCCATGCACAGTTAGAACGTCTCTTGGTTCAGCCCGTCACTGCATCTTGTCCTCTGGCCAGGCACCACTGTGAGGAGCCTGGCTGTCTCCTCCCAAAGAACTCCTCACATGTGTGGAAGGCTGCCTGGAAAGGTCCCTGGAGCCTCCTCCTTCCCTGGAACCAGCCCAGCACTCGTCTCCTCACAGTGAAGTGCTCCAGCTCGCTCACCATCTTCATGGCCCTCCACTGAGCTTGTCCAGTTTATCGACACCTTTCTTGGAGCCCAGAACAGGTTTTTTCCTTCTGCAGTCAACTGTCCTGGTAACCAGGAGAGATCCCTCTACAGCAAGCCCTGGCACAGCTGCCCAGCAGTGGTGGAGTGCCCGACCTTGGGGGTATCCAAAGGGTGTGCAGACATGGTGCTCAGGGACACGGATTGGTGGGCACTGTCAGGTTTATGGTTGGACATGACGACCCTAAAGGTTTTTTCCAACCTTAATTATTCTATATGACAGCAAATGGAAAATACTGTTTTCACCAATTCCAAAAGTTATGAATCCAGTAACATCTAATGCAAGACTGTCAACAATTCCATGGAAATTTCCGGTAAAGTGACTTGAACTTACAATCCTCTGTGGTAGGTAAGAACACAAGCCAGTACCTCCTATTTCAGCAAGATGCAAGTGAACTTGGAAACACATTAAAGCTTTAAATTCCAGCTGATATTTCACAGCCACATGGCAAACATCCTTTGCTGCTTTCTCCCTTTGACTCTTCCTGTTCCCTCCCCACGCCACCGGGGCTGGGGCAGTGAGGGGCTGGGTGGGACTGAGCCACCAGCTGGGGCTGATCTATGACAGCTACAGCAGCTTTGGAATAACAAAACTGAGCAAGTTTTACCATCCCACAAAGCAGGCAATCCCCCACACCAGGACACTTACAGCTTTGGAGCCATTCATTCTCCTCCAGACAGGGCAGAAGACCGATACCAGAATTCAGAGCATTTTAAGTATCAACAGCACTATCATATTAGACAAGGACTTCAAAAACAGTTGTCTTAGTTAATTTGGGGATTGATTAAATGGTGAGAAACAGTTTTTCAAACTTGCCTGATAATTGCTCCTTATACACCTGTTCTAGATTTTGCTTTTCTTAACAGTAGATGCTCCTTGCCATGTAACATACACTCCCTCACTGCAAAAAACGTCACAGTTCATCTATATTCTTGGTTTTCTGGCACAGAAGAACCAGCCAAGAAGTTCAAGTAAGCCACATGGAGGTTTCTAGGCCTGTGTTTCTGAAATGGTGAATTGCCTGGGACACGGTACAGCTGTCAACTACAGCTGACATTGTGGAGAACCAAACAATCTTCATTCGAAGCAAAATCACAAAATATTTGGGGATACACAAATCTAAGGCTTCTGAAAATAAAGGGCACCTCTTAAAAAAAAACAAAAAATCAGTTGGGAAAAATCTCTTAAAAGATTACCCAGAGAGAACTGATAACTTCAGAATATATGACTTATAAAAACAATTATTAAAACTTTTTTTAGTCCCTAAAAAGAATTTCTAAAGATCTTGCACCTACAAGTACATACAATAAACCTAAAAACACAACTAAGTCAAACTCCCACAGAATCAGTTGGTTTATAGAACAAAATGTATACTAAATTCTCCAATTAAAAACCTGTAAAGTAGTTTCCATGCTTTTTAACCCACCTTCCCACAGCAGGGAATTAATCCCTCCAGGGGGATGCAAACAAACTTCAAAGAGAAGATTATACCCAGACACTAGTACTGTACAATGTAATGTTTATGGTCAAATTTGTTCAGATTTTCTGGCACTAGAATCCAGGTCAGATGTGCAGAAACAAAGAGCAGTTATTAAAAGGGCTCCTGCAGTTCCATCAAATAGTTGTGATGGCACAGAGCAGGGGGACGAGCCAAGACTGTATTCCAGTCACAGCTCCTATGGAGGCTCTGGCAGTACAGGACTGAGCTGCAGCAATTTGACTTTTGCAGACTGGAACAAACACACACAGACAGAAAAGGAGGGAAGGGAAGGGGCTTTCCAGTCAATAAAATACTCTATTGCTTCATTATACCATATCTACAACACACACGTGACCATTTCATAAAAGACAAAAGAAATATTACTTCAGTATGTGCTGACAAACCATAATTATTTAATATTGACACCTCCCCTTTTTGTAACATTCTAGAGACTGAACTCACATAACAGTATCCTGAACTAAATTCTGGGATTACAAATTTCAGCCTTTGCTTTTCCTGCTTATTTGATCAAGTTCTTCAGGTTATATAAAAGTGCAACCAAAAATTCACAAATACATGTTTGATTCAGCAGGTTTGGGACTTCTCCAGCATAAACATAGGAACATTTGTCAAAAATAATATTATAGAAATGTACTTGTATAATTATGGCCAGATAACCATGTTTGGTAAAAACAGTTAACCAAGTCCCAAGGTGTGGCCATGTCTTATTTCTAGATAAAGTCATTGGGTCAAAGGGAGAATTCTGGGGGCAGATCAGAATACTGCTGTAGACAGTAAGTGAGAAAGAGGAAGCAAAAATAAATCCCACACAAGATGTTTTAAGAGTATTGTTTTTAACTACCCCTTTCTTACATGAGCAGCAAACACCAACCTGGAGAAGCACTTACTTTTTCAGACTATTGAAGAAAGTTATTTCTGTTTTAAAGGGCAAGAAAAGGGCAAAAGAGTTAAAGAAATCTGAAAATTGCCCATGATTAGGGATGGAGGCAAGAATTTCTCATTATTAGCTCTAACTGCAAAAGATTCCACAGAACCAGTGATTAGGATATCTCTAAGCTAGAACAGCACAATATTAAATATACTTCATTACCTCCCAATACATGGTTCTTAACAATAGTTTCAGCCAATAAATAGGTAGAATTACAGTGCAAAACGGTACCTTTCCCAATGCAACTGATTCCTGAGTGGGTCACTTCTGCATACACCTCAAAGGTAGTTTCTGGATTTTGTCTGAAAGGCAAAAAAAGCATATAGCACACTGAGCATTTGGTTTGAGTGCCCCTGCAATGCCCCAGTCAAAGAGTGTTCTGGGAATGCACCCAGAGCAAGGAGAACCAGAGAAACTGCTGTTGTGGTTTCCAGCCTGGGCTGGAGCACTCCCTGGGAGCAGGGTGTCTGACAGACTTGCAGAGAGAAAAGAGAAGCCAGACAACAGAAATCAGGCACACAGAACCTTTAAGTCAGTTCCAGGGCAGTGACTGGTCTGCATTTCTAGACAGTAAATACCACCCATCACTGAGAACCTGCCCCAAAACCAGAGCCACCTCTCCGATACCACTTTCCACAGTGGTGCTCACTAACACAAGTTAGTTCACTTCTTGCCACAACAGTCATTTTTATTACACGTGCAACTTATAAAAGCAAGTTCTTTTCACCTCACCTTTAGTTTCAAAATGACAGAGTAAATCACCTTTGTGCTAAATACAGGGATTTTTTTCAGAAAAAAAAAAGTCCTGAATACTCTTTTCACCAAACTGAAACCAGTCACATTGTCCAACGCGGAACAAACAACGCAGATTCACACTTTCATTGCTGTGACCCTTGAGTTCAACTCCATGACACCTATTTGCCCAGGCAGAAGGAAAAATAAAGAAGCTGCAGTCAAGAGGAGGCAAAGTCATTTCATGCACACACTACTGAGAAACTTAAGAGGCTGCATTTAGGATGAAGACAGTTCCCCTTTTTAATACCTGTCAAAATATTTCTACCTCTTTATCAAAAGGAGACCATGCTGGAGAATATTACAAATGCACAAGGTTTGGCCTCCTGAGACTTCAGAGTCTTAAATACAGAAATTTGCCAGATGCAAGGAAAGAGGTGTAATAGGCAAAAGAAAGACCAGACTGAGCTACAAAACATAAATGAAGCTTGAGGAAAGAGACTTACTCTGCTCAAGACTTATAAATATACCAGTACCGAAAGTAAAAAGCTAATGATATTGCGTCAAAACAAACAAGGCATTTAGTGTATATTTTCAGTTCTTACTAACATAACTGCATAAGTGATGCTCTGGAATTACATTTCTTAATGTAATGAGCATGCAAAGGCAGCAGGTGATTATATAAGAAAGAATATTTTGAGTTAGTTCCTGACTAACAATTTTAGCTACTCCAGAAATTTTTTATGAGATTAAAGAGAAGCACACATTACACTGTGATTGTTTAGTTACTGAAATAAGGATTCTGCAGGTCTGAACATGTGACACTTTATTCTTAGACTTTCTGGTTAAAGTCAAGAATCAAAATTGTATAATTACTGCTCCAAATTTATAGCTGCTTATACAGTGATAATGTTGTCTCCTCTGTGTTAATGCAAACTATCTAACATTAGAAAATTGCTGTGGTATAATTAACTTGTGAATTTTGTAACTCCCTTACAGATAAGGATGAAAATAATGACAAGGCCCATAAATACATCTGCTAGAATTCCTAACTGAACGATAATCTAAAAAATCAAACTCATCTTACCCGACACCTGAAACCAAACAGATAAACATGCCAAGGAGCTCAGCTTACCCTTCAGAGAATTTCTATTATTTTTAATCCTACTTTAACCCCAAAAGGGATTAAATAAAACATTTCTAACCATGCCACAGGCCCACTTAGTCGAACTCAAGTGGCTCTAAGCCAAACCCCACACCTATTTAAACCAACAGAAAAGCTCCCATTGCTTTCAGTAGCACAGGATCACGCTCCTCAGTTTTACAGAGCACCTCTCAGGAGCAACAATGGCTCACAAGTCAATTAATGGTAATTTAATTTGCCACCAGTTCCCAACTGATTTGCCTTAAGTAGCTGGGGTTTTTTTTCAGAAAACTACCTTTGTAAGTTATGAGAAACCCAAAGTCAGCTGCTCTTGTGCAATATAAAACTTGCATAATTCTTGCTGTGCTACTCGAGTTGCTGCACACAATCTGCTGAAATACAGGGGTTTAGCTACATTCCAACACTCATGGTACAGCATGAGGATGGAATGACAGCCATGTAGAACCAAAAGAGTATTTTTCCTTTCATACCTACTGCTGTACAGCCTTATCATACCTTCCCTGTTTATGTCTTTATTTTTAGCACCTTGTTTCCTTAATTAAAAGTTTATAAATTTTATAGTATTTTTACAGCTAATGGTTAAAATAACAAACACCCTTTTAGTATTATGTTGGAGTCCAAGTTCAAATTCCTTAGTGAAAGCACTGTGTAACACAGCTGGCAGGAGCAGACTATATACCAAAACTTTCAGACAAAAAGACATCACATTTTGTATTTTAATTTTCCATGACAAATGTCCATTTATTTCCACGAACAGTGAAATTGAAGTAGCTTTGCCAAGTGAGAACTCAGTATTAAAGGCTGCATTCAATAACCAACACCTCTGTATGAGAATGAAGTCATTGTTGGATTGTGGATATTTTATAACTTTTCAGTGGAATTAAGGAAACAAGTCACTATGAGACTTCATACAGTTTGCAAATACAGCATAAACACGGTCACAATATGTATATTCTGCAGTCCACTTTTATGGCTATTAAACTGACCTGCAGACATGCAGTGGCACCTGTGCATCACAGTGAAACCTCAACCCCTGCAATCCTCCCCAGCACTAGAGCCCTAAACACAACTCCCAAATTTTCTTTCCTCTCCCAAATCACTTACAGAGCCATGGTCACTTAGCAAGTGAACATACAGATGCAATGAAAAAAACCAAACATAGGACACATATATACAAAAGTACATAGTAACTCACTTATTTGCAAACTGGATAATTTCACCAGGAAATGCAATACTTCTTTGTAAATAGAAATTTAGGAAGGAGCTGTATGAGAAAATTATCACAAAAGCATAAATGCTAGTTGTATGAATTACTTCAAATCTCTGATGTAGAAATAACTTCAGTATCAAAGCAATCCATATGAAATTCAATTTTACATTGAAGTGATACAATATTTCAAATAAGGTATTTATATACCTTTAATGTAGGAAATGTTAGTTTTTAACCAAATTGTAAGAGATTCATGCAGAGTAAAACTCTGAAGCTGTATGGATGGAAGTACATATCTTACATATCTACAGCCTATTTCAATTCTGTCAGGAGCACTTCTTTCTAGTGTAACAGCACTTAGGACAGAAACTATCATTCTACTTCAAAACTGAGGCATAAGAGAGAAGCCTCACACTGTCTGGTAATTAGTCATCTTATAACAAGATTTAGTTGCTCAACTCTTGCAGAAATCAAGTTACTAGCAGAAATCTGTAATAGCTAATTCAATTCAGAAATTGCAACTGAAGCCTTGATTAATTTCCATATATTTAAGTTCTTCTGCCTGGCATTCCCTTGGGAGATAATATTCCATCTTAGTATAGAGCAAACTTCATGTTAAGTACGTGAAACCTTTCCCAGATGTATATTGGGCATCTCTAGTGTCATCAGTGAAATACAACCTCCTCTGGGAAAGAACATGCCAAGTGTTGTTACAGTGCAATGCGATTCTGCTGAACAGATTGCTCCTGACACGTTATTTGAAGTAAATAAATAAAGAAGGAATCCTTTCTGTCTTGTAAGGTGGCGTACAAAGGCAGTGGAGCAGTGCTAGCAGCAGGTTAATGAGGCTGCTATCCTGTAGCCTGCATCCTCCTCACCTGGCTGGCACGGAGCGCTGGCACGTTCCTGTGACATGCTCCGACACGGATCAACCCAGCACTGCAACCCAACACTCCATGTTCCTTGTTTCTCGCCTGCAGCTATACACTAAGCCAAAAGCTTACAGGACTGCTGGCAATTCCTTGATTTCTTTCACTTCAGTCCGATGCAGCTCCTGATACTTTTCTCTAAGCAATCTTTCACTCAAATGACTCATTATTATACACCCATCAGAAGGCTAACTGACAGACAGGCCCAGGTTTCATGCAGAGCCTATCACCGTGTGTGCAGGGGATCCTGTGCCAAGGAGTTTAATAACCCTCACGGTTATCAGCCTATTGCAACAAGCAAGAGGCCTGACCACCCTTTTTTACTGGGGCTCCAGCACATATTGGTGACACCCCTAAAGGAGACGTCCCTCAGCATACCCAATTATCAAACAGTTTTCTCATTCACACTCCCAACCTCCCCCAATAAGGGAGCTACTTACCAACTTTAAAATCTTCACTGGACTACAATTCAGCTCAGACAAGCAGACCAAAAAAGCCTCTTACTCAGACAGGCTCTCTCATTCTTAATATATTTAAAGATGGTTTCAAATTTTGACCTTACTCTAGTTGGGCACAGGGTTCTGTCCAAAATGGAAAAAAGCAATTTACTAAGTGTAGCTTAAGGCTAAGTTGCTTATTCACTCAAATGCTTTCTTGCAAAGTCCAAGAAGAACGAAAAGCAATGTTTATCTGGGGTTATCACCTGTGCTTTCCTAGTGACTGGGAAACACATGGGTTTTACATGCAATCTTGAAAGACAAGCTTTGCACAGCAAAAGTCCTAAAGTCCACTGGCTGCACAAAGTATCTCTAACAGCTACATCCCCCTGACACCAGTTTCTGGTCGGAGCATCTCCCCTGCCTCATGACATTCCCATTCAGCAAAGTCTGCTCAAAACCACTGAAGTCCAATTAGCAATCACAAACCCAAAGATGGTCAACACAGCTGATGGATTCAGTATGCACACAAAAAGCCCCTGCATTTAAAGTAGGCATCAACTTTTGAATAGATTTAAGATACAGTCACAACAAGAAGTAATTTTGAATCAAAAGCCTAAAGTGACTCCAGCAAGGGTGACCACTGCAAGGTGCAGTTTAGGGATACAGCCTGCTCTGCTGCCAAAATACCAACAGTTTTAGATTCTACCTGTATTTGACTGCAAGAGTTCGACCAGTTTCTCGGGCTTTGATTTCTCTGTAGCAACAATTGAGAGAGAACACACATGCCAAAATAGGGCAAAACCAATGCCCATAGTATGCCCAAGGAAGGAGGGATGGAAAGAAGGCTTCCTGGAGCCAACCAATTGCCTCAGTGAAATCATTACAAACACTAATTACCCACTTACATTTTCCTAAAACACCTGGCTGAACCAATACACATTTATGTCTATCTAGCCTGTAGGCTTGGGAACACGAAGATGTGTCATCACACAAACTATGTCCCCTCTAGTCTTGCATTCAAGTTAAACAAAAGAAGTGAAAAGTTAAAGCTCTGTGTAATCTTGAAGATCACTGTGTTCAAGAAGAAAACACAATTGCTCAACAGCACCTGCTGAAACTGCTGAATAACACAGAATCTAACTGGGCCCCTTCACTCTATCACCCCTTCACACACAGGTGTCAGCACTCCCTGCTTGGTGAGAGCTTCGTTACACCTCTACCTGTCTCGGAGGAACCGAACCCTCCTGGAATGGCACATGAATGAGCCGAGACCTTCAATATGACAACACCAAACATACCAGCAGGGCTTACCAATAAATCAACCACCAGTTCTATGAAAATTAAAAAAACATCGAGAGCATGGCTCTGCAGGCCCAACACTCCCACTGCTCTGCTCCTTCCCTCAAGCCCTCTGCTGAGGCACTCCCAAGGTCTCCCAGCCAGCCCGCGGTGCTGCCGCCCGCACAGCCCCGCCTGGACGCCGAGCTGCGAGGTGCCCGTGGCGACGCTCCCCGCGGCTGCGGGCCCTGCCGAGGCTCCCCCGCGGCACCGCCGCCCTCCCCGGGCCCGCGCCGCTCACACCGCCCTGCCCTGCCCGGCGGGCCGGGTGGGCGTGAGGAGAGGCCGGGCCGGGGTCCCGCCGGGCTGCC
>JAWWMP010000038.1:1188812-1217110 GCA_035047865.1 Dendrocincla tyrannina | reverse complement strand
CTTCGCTCCCCTCACGGAGATTTGGGCGGGAACGGCCCTGCTCCCCTCACGGAGATTTGGGCGGGAACGGCCCCGCTGTTCTCAGGGAGGTTGAGGCGGGAATGGCCCCGCTCCCCTCACGGAGATTTGGGCGGGAACGGCCCTGCTCCCCTCACGGAGATTTGGGCGGGAACGGCCCCGCTCCCCTCGGGGAGGTTGAGGCGGGAATGGCCCCGCTCCCCTCGGGGAGGTTGAGGCGGGAATGGCCCCGCTGTCCTCGGGGCTCCGCCGGGACAGCCGGGCCGGGGCCTGGGCCGGGGCCGGGCAGGACTCACCACCAGGCCCCTTGGTGGCACCGACCCGGCAGGGACCCCCGCCAGGGCCAGGCCGCACGGCCCGCGGGATGCCAAGCCTGGGGACCCCGGTACCCCTGACATCCCTGTACTAGGTACCCCGGACACCCCAGAGGACGAGAGCAGAGCGTGCTGTCCAGCCCCAGCCGTGCCCAGGGACCGCAGGGACCAAGGCAAGGGGCAGAGGAGGAGCTGTGAGCGCTGCGACAGCCGGGCTGGGACACCATGGTGTGCACCCTGAGGAGCGGGCACCAAGGAAGACCTAGGAAGGATCATGAGTTCAAGCAAGGCCATAAAGGGGACTGGAGACTTCTCAAAATGTGGAGGAGAGGAGGAATGCAGCCTGCTGAAAACACGGCTTGTGTTGACTACAAAACTGCAGACAGACTGCTTTTGAAACCTGTCGTGTTGGAGTCGGCAAACAAGAGCAAACAGGTACCCAACAGTTTTATTAAACATGTTTTACAGGAAGGTTTTGGGGAGGTTTGGAGCATTTCTAACATAATTTAGAAATTTCTAACTTTTTAGAGTTGGGGGTGGTCTGCAGTGAGGAATGAAAGACTTGGAAATTTGGGTTAAGAAGGCCTCTAAATTGCAAAGCATTGTGGAAGCCAAGTGCTCTGCTGAAGAGTCTGGTCAGCTAGAACATTGGGAGAGAGAGTATATCTCATTTGAGATCTTTTCATATCCCATTTGCTCCCCAGAGAGACTGGGTAGGGGAAATCATGCCACCCTCACTCGAGTAGTAAATATAAAACTTGTTAAACATTTATGCAAAAAGTCCTGGAGGATTTGTTCACAGTTACAGTAAGTCAGGGAGATGTTTGGGTAGATGAGGAGGAGTGTTTCTAGCACTAATTTGAGTACTTGGGATGAGGTTCTTCCACCCGCAGCCTCTGTCACAGGAGCTGTAAGGTCAGATCTCAGTGCTCAGGCCTGAGGAGCAGTGGTTTGGATGTACGTGTGCCCAGTCCTGAACATCTGGTTGGTCTGTATTGGTGTTCCTGTCTCAGGCAGAAATACCCATGACCCTGTCAAGTAGCTTTGTAACCAAAATCACTGTGTTCAGACCAGGGATATTCCAACTCTAAACAAACCAGTTCACTAAAGGTTATATGGTCAAATGAAGGTAAGTTTGTAGACATATTGTTTAATGCTGGTTACAAAAGCAAAAAAACACCATGGTCAGTAATGAGGAAAAAATTAAGGAAGTTAGTAAATGCAATGCTGACGCAGTGTAGAATTGCAATGTGGAAAAAACCCAACATTTTGGGAGTGGCTAACAGTTTCTTGAATTTCATCACTCTTTTTGGAACAAGGATTGAAGTTCAATTTAAGAGGCTGAGCTGCAGACTCACAGTTTTAGTTTTGCTCTCTTCTGTTTAGTGTGCATTTTAGTGATTTGGTAGATTTATTAATATGAACAGATCTGGTGACAGTTTAATGAGGATAGTGTAGTATGCAGGAGTAGTAGACTGGTTTATATTTGGCAGTTTTAGACTGGACATGCTAAGGAATAAAGTGCTGGCTGACTCCAACGAGCAATTCAAATCCTCTCACAGAGTAAATTAGTGGTTAAGAAGTATGCACTCACCCCAGTGTGGGGAAACAGGGTATAAAAATTGGATTTTGAAAACAGAACTGGATAACTGAGATGGTGGATGAACTGAGAGGGGATGGCAACGAACAAATGCCAGAGAAAATGGGTGCAAAATTAGTGTTTGGTAACTTCATTTAAATATGTCTCAGCAAAATATCTATTTCGTAGGTGACTGATTTTTAATTATTTTCCTACCTATGGGGGAGAATTCTAATGGCAACCCCATGTTGGTGTCTGTTCATCAACAGTTTCTCATCCCGAATCTTGTGCAGGTGTAGGCCTGATCTTCTGAGCAGGAAATATTACAGGCACATAGCTTATGTGATAGGCATGAGATAATCAATCTGTAAACCAATGTGATTGCGTATTTCAACCTACCTCAAGATCACAGTTCATAAAGAGGAGTTTAATTAGTAAAAATAAATGGGAATGTGGATGGAAATTGTAAGGTTCTGTCCTTGCTGCAGAAGACACACTAATGGGTCTGGCAATATGAACACTGCAAAATCAGTCTGTGGAAACTCTGGTTTAAAAGACTGCCTAATAAAACAGGTGTGAGCTTGTAAATCTGGCAATGCAAAGTCAGAGGAAACCAGAAAGGTGACGAGAGGATGAGTGTCCAGAATTTCTTCTGGTTAAAGGATAAAACAGGCTCTCAATGTACAGTGCAGTCTATTTTGTATATAAAAAGGCGAGGAAATTCAGTTATATTCCAGAATTCTAAATACAGAACGTGTACTCTTCAAATGTTGATAATAAAATAGGAGGTTTCATTCAGAATTTCAGCTAAATAGACACTGAATATTTAAATACATATTCAAATTTTGAAAACTATATTTTCTGTGTAAAAGACAATGGGAAAACAAAAGCGTTAAACATGATGTAGATGTTCCTGTTGAAGTGCAGGAAGTTTTTCTCTCTATCTGCCTAATTTGTGTTCCAAGCCTTAGAGTGGTTCTTTTGTCCCTGCTTTACCTGGTGTATTTATGTAAACAAGCAGCTCATTAGGCTCCCCCAGCCACATTTTCTGCAGTTGTGCTGGTGGCCCTCCTGTCTGCAGGTGGCCCAGTGGCTGGTGGTAATTGTGTCCCAGTGACAGGGCAGCAGGGACAGCAGAGCCCCCGAGGACAGCCAAGGGTTCCAGCAGTGCCTGCTGGCCGGGCCTGGCCTGGAGTGTCTCAGAATAGATGAGCTGATTAACTGTGAATCACCCTCCCAGAAGAGATGAAGCATTAATAGCAAACAAAAGGGAAGCAGAAGGGAAACTTCAGGCAGAAGAAAATAATCCAGGAATTAAAAGCTTGGTGAAAGCCTTAGGATGCTTCCAGATTGACCTGAAAGTCTGAGTTCAACACCATAGAAATAGAGATCTGATACTGGATCTGGGATGGATGTGGCAAATGGGGCTGAGCCTGTATTTTAATGTGTAACGCACCCACAGCAACAAATGAACATGAGAACACAGTTACTGGCTCCTCTCCTGCCTCCTCTTCCTGCAACCCTTCTGAAGCACCCTGTAACCTCTGTGTACTGGGGCAATTCTCCCTGCTGCAGTTCGGCCAATGGGAATGGCAAGGGGAAAAATGCTGACTTTAGAGATCAATAGTAAAGCTTCATCTAAAAGGTTATGCTTGAAAGAGAATATCCTGCTACCTGACTAATATTGATTATAATCTTCATGTGCATTTTTCCTAATTTCTCAGTGGGTGAATATTAGAAAAATATCTACCGGTGTTCATAAACTGATGAAAAGCTTATTGAAGATATTATTTAGATGTTTGTAAATCTTGTTGTTATCAAACAATACGCCTCATGAGTTATGGATCAGGTCCTTGCAAACAGCCTCCAGAAGTGTTCACATATGTTGCTTTAGAAAAAAGCCTGTTCTTAATGCTCCCAAAGTGGAATTCATCAGGCATTGTTAGGATAGCTGGTTACCCTCAGAGACGTTTGTTTCTGCCCTGAAATGAGAGATGTTTAAATCAGCCAATGTACCTGCTTGTATGGATGGAAATGGGCTGCATTGACTTCTCTTCCCTTACAAATTCAGAAACAGTAATCTGTAGTTGTACAGGGTAAAACTGGTCTTTGGAAAATACAGAAGAATGTAGAAAAACTGACTGAAAAATAAGATTCTTGAAAAAATTCAGTTACAAGAGCATAACCAAAGAGTTAAATCAGAAGGATTCTGTCTCCAAAACTGGAGACTGGCAGATGTTTAAGGACTAGTGTAAGAACATGGAAGCACATAGAATTCTCTTCCAGCCTCCAATAAATTAATGTATTTTCTCAATCTCAGGTGCTGCTTCTGAGTAGTAGCTTTTGGGGGACCAAGCACTGGTGTGCACTTGGATACTGAGTCAAGCCATTGACCACAATTCCATGCTGGCTGTCAGCAAACACCTCCCTGTTCTCCATGTGTCTCAGCACAGTTCCAGATCTTGCCCAGCACAGGGGTGAGACTGATTGTTCCGTCTTCCCGTTAGTGGGACCTTCACTGGATTGCCATACCTTCTGAGATGTGAAGGATGGTGGCTCAGCAATGTTATCCACCAGTTCCCTCAGGAGCTGTGGATGCATCTCAGCTGTTCCAATGCACTTGTGCACCTTCAGTTTCCTCACATGGTCTCAGATCTGACCTTCTCCCACAGCAGGTGGTTCTTCCCTGCCCCAGTCCCTTTGCCTCTGCCAGAGCACACGCTGCTGAAGATGGAGGCAGAAGAGCCATTGCCTACCTCAGAATTGTCCATACCCTGCATAGCCAGGTCCCCCGTCTCCTTCCTGACAGGACTCACATTTTCCCCACTCTTCCTTTTATTGATGTACCTGTAGAAGCTCTTCTTGTTGCCCTTGATGTCTCTGGCCAGATTCCATTCTATCAGGGCTTTAGCTTCCCTAACCCAATCCCTGGCATTTCAGACAATTTCTCTGTATTCCTCTCAGGCTACCTGTCCTTGCTTCCATCCTCTCTAAGCTTCCTTTAAAAAGCTAAGTAAGCAGTAAAATACTTTCCCTTTCAAGTGTTTGAAGTGCCATACACTGAATGACCTTTTCATTTTCCATTCACAAAGAAATGAGAAGTAGCTATTCTTATTTCTGATACCTGTGATTATACCAATAGCTATAACTCAGGCCCATGAAATCCTTTAATATAATGAGCCATGCTGGAGAGTCATTCCCCTGAAGAAAAGAGCCCAGGATGATTGACCTGAAATGACCTCTCCATTTTTTAGTGAAAGGAGATCTAAATATGGCAAACATTTCCCTGTGCTACTGTCTCTCAACAGATGACATCTTCCCCATCAGAATATCTTATGATTAACAAGAACTGGTTATTTAATTTTATGGGGAAACTAGGAAAATGCCCATGAGAACTATCTGTTCTTTGTCTTTAACTGCACAGTGATTTTTTTGTCAGAATTTTTTTTTCTCTTCCCTTCTTTCCATTGTTTGCATAAGAGAGAAGTAGCCAATTCAGGATCAAAGAGTCAGTGCTTAGAAAAGTATTATGGTAAGAGAGTGGTCCCCTTTGTTGGTTGTTACACATCTGGCATATGCAGACACCATTTTTATACTGTCTCCTGCCATAATCACTTTTATTCTCACCTGCTGTATCTGTTTACCTGTATCATGTAATCTTTCTCATTTCAGAAATTCTTCCTGCTATAAATGTCTTCAGCTTTTACCTTTACCTTCGTCTCAGAGCACTCTCCAGGCAAGAGCAGCAGTTTTTGTCTTAAAGACCAATATTTCAGTATTACGTTCAGCATGGCTACTTCAAATTTTCTTCATAAAGAGGCAATCACCTACCAAAGTAAAGTCAAATTAGAACTATGGCAATGCTTTTAGAAAGTCTATTTTTAAATTGAAGATGTTTTCTTTAACCGTACTTTATGGGACATTTTCAAAATTAACACTCAAGGGGTTTTTTTATAGGTTGTCAAGTTCTTTTCTTACAGACAATTACTATAATATATCTGAAAATGTTTCTTACACTCTGCTTTAGCAGAAATGCATTTGCATTTCTAGCAACGCACATTTGGCTTGCATGGTTTGCATGCCTCCAAGTATCCATTTCCATCATATTCAGCTAAGACTGCTGGGAAAGAGCAGGTTGTTGTGAACAAGTGATTATTTTCAATACACAAATGCATAAATGTGAATGTAAATATGAATATTGGTAACAATTAATAAGTGCTACTGCATGTCCTGGGAAACAATCCATGACTAGCTGTGAAGGAACCCCAGTTTGGTGCCATTGTATGTAGTATTCAGGTGTCAGAACCTTCCATGTACCATATTCTTCACAGGTCAACTCTGATGTGCTGATTCAAATCTAAGTTTGAAGTCAGAAGTGCTCTGTAGAGCTTTCTGTATGAATTGCAAAACTGAGGGGCTAAAACACCCAAAGCACATCAAGGTGGCCCATGAACATACCTGTGTGTGTTATCAAAGGTACCAGGAGGTGGACTGAAGAGAAGACATAGAGGAGTAGGTGAGGAAACCTGTAGTGAAACACTCAAATGCTTCTGGAAAACATGAAATGCCCGTTTTTCCAAGACACAGCCAAAGTTCTGCAGCACTGGTCCCAACTTTTTTTTTTTTAATACCATTCTAACTATATGAGATTGGCTTTGCAGTGTTTATCCTCCTCTTCCTGCAGTCTTACCAGAGTTAACAGAACTCATGTGTTTTTGCTGCCCCATAATGTCTCACACATATTTCATTGTCCAAATTTTCACCCTAGCAGCTTGCAATTAACACTAGGTAGGTAATAACAGTGGGTTACCTACTCAGTGGTTTGCTCTGCTCTGTGGTTTACGTGTCCCTCCTTCATCCAGCAAAAATCCTCTGGCTGTGGCTCCTCCGAGTGGCACAGCCTTCCCAGCACAAACACACTGCCTGCCTGGTTCTTGCTCTGAAGCTGTTGAAGACACTATTTCATCTCCCAATAATAAAGAAGCAACTGACCTAAGTTCCTCTTCTGTGTTCACCTTGCTGTGATGGCAGAGTGCTGACTGCACCATTATTGCTCTATAAAGCAAAGTCAGATTTGTGAGGCAAAATCTATGATGGTGTGATTCCAGCCAGACAAAAAAAAAAGCCCAGTATGAAAATAGTTATTCATATCTGTGATAGCCTTTGTCACAGAAAAGATAACCCTCCTGAGCTGAAAGGAATAAGATCACTGATGTAAATCAGACTGCTACATTCAAGTGCCTCTAAGTTACTAATGAGCCTGGAAGAACAAGGATACTTAGGAGAAATCCAGAACAGCAAGACGTAAGTTGCTGGAGCAGAGGGAAGTACTTACTTCAGATGATACTAAACTCTTGTACAGCAGTGCCTGGCTTAAGCTGGTGAACTCAGAGAGCATGAAAGAAAGGGAAGGGAAAAGAAAGAGATAACAAAAGAAGTAAGAAAGGAAGGCGTGAACGAATGAACAAAAGAACAAGGAATTTATAAAATACAGCATTTCTAACTTGGTAGTGTTTATTGTTTGAAACATGATTTTATGTTTTGCTACACTCATTCTAGAAATAAAAATAATAAAATCTTGATAGGAAATGTTTGTGTAAGATGTGTTGTTTTCTTTGGGTTTTCCTCATCTCACTGAGTTGGTGGGATCCTAATTTCAGGTTTGTCCATCTTGAGTTTTCAGTAGCAATTATGACAACTCTTTTATATAAAATTAAAGCATGTTTTGAGCCAGGCTTCAAATATAATCACTACAATCACCACAAATCAAAAGACCACTAGCAGTGTCAGCTTCACTGCCCTTCTAAGGGGGAATCTGCTTATCCTTTCTGCCATAGGATGGGGGAACATGATAACTATTGATGGCTCACTACTTATTAAGCTGTCATCAGACAACATGTTGTCATAAGCTATTATTTCTAAATTGTTATTAAGAAAGCATCAAACAGCACTTCCACGATGTGAGCTGGTTGTTTTAACAATGGGAAAGTGTGTGTTGATATCAGAATTGAACTACATGTTGTTAAAATCAAGATTTAATTCATACTGCTATATGGAAAACGGATCAAATATGCAAATTACTACAATCTTGACCAATGGAACAGTGATTAAATAGTAGGGACCCGAGTCTTATGTAATTTATACTCATTTTATGTGAGTGTAATTCCATGTGATTGCTGAAGCATGACATTCCCACTTACCTTTCTGGCAAGAGCTAGTGCTAGGCAGCCAGTAGCTGTTTGGAACTTACATAGAGCAAATGGAGTTGATGGCCCACAAATTTCTGCTACTGAGTTTCCTGCACTGATGTTCAGAAGACATCAGCAATGTTCCCCTGACTGACACAGGGGTAAGCAAGTTCCAGATCTGTCCTTTCCTGTTGTGTCTGGGAAGGTCCCATAAGATGTGCCTCCTGCCCAGTACCTGGTGGGGGAAGCACCCTGCCCATTTTACTGAGAATTCAAGGGTTCCTGCCTAACTTGGGGATTGCCTCTTTACTGTCATTGATTAGTGTCTGTGGTTCACTTAATTTTTCAAAACATGTAGCAATATTCTTGAGACACTGCAGGTTCACAATACAGGAGAGCTTTCTTCTAGAACCATAGGTATTGTTTAAGAAAAATAGGACTGCTACTTTATTTTTAGATGTTGCTTTAATTAGTTCTTTGATGCTAATGATTCCATTCCATACTGGGGCATAAAAAACCCCAAACACAAACCAAAGTGCACTTCTTTAAACATTGTCACTCATTTTATTCTTCACAAAAAGTCAATTTTATTTATGTAATCACTGCAACTCTACAAGATCAAGATATAATGAGGTGATACCATGAACTAGGAAATGCCAACCTATTCTGAATTCAGTGGAGAAACTTCTAATAGTAAACTACAGCAGGCAGCATTGCAAGCCAGCAAATATGTTTCCTTTCTCTAAAATGGGGGGAACGTCCTGCTGCAAATGCTCTTTTGAATCTGGTTCCGACACTTTTGTGGTATAATTTAAAATTATAAGGTGGGGATACCAGAATGCTCCTGTCCTGCTGCCTCTAAATGGAGCCGTCGTTAAATGGTTTGATTTGTTCTAGTCCTACAGTTAATGAAGGCTGGGTGGCATTTCACCAGGGTTAATGCTCTTGGTCCTTGTTAGTAATTCCCCTGTAAGTACTTACCTTTTTCTAGGCTTTCCAGTTAGTTCTGCTAGGATGTTAAAAAATGTTTTGATACATATGTTAGTTGTTTTAATCATAGAGCTATAAAGAACTAAGTCAAGAAAAGCCTCTCAAGTAATACACAGGAGTTAGTTTATAAAGTAAGTAAAGTTGAACCACTAAGTAATAGTGACCACAATATAATTAACTTCAACATCCTCAGGGGAGAGATTGTACAAAAAATGAGGAAGCTAGTTAAAAAGACCCTAAAGTCAGAAGTGAGGAAATTAAAATCCTTAGACTCAGCATGGAGGCTACTTGAGCAACCATAACAGTGTAACAGAAGGCAGCATAATCCCAAACAAAAAAGGAAGCTGACAAGCAAAAATGAGCTAGAGGGCTACAGGAAGATTCAGGAAGTTTGTATAGTCAAAAATGTATTTTTCTGAAGGTAGAATTTTAACTTGGGAAGGCAGTGGGGATAAAATACAGTGGCTAAGATACAGTGGAGATTAGAAGGATGACAGAGGATTTGAGGAGCAGATAGCCTGACATGAAAACAAGATTTTCTCAAGTATTAAGAAGCAGCAAGCCTGCAAGAGATTTTATAAGTCCAGTGGGCTATTTGGTGGAAGAGTAAGAAAGCTAATGAGAATGCAGAGGCACTGAAATGAAGGTAAATGACTTGCTTGCATTAGCATTTCCATGTAGAATTTAGGGGAAAATAGATACTCCAAATTTTCTCCTGTTATGTAATATAGAGGAGGTTTTGTCAAACACAGGAATTAAAAGATGTGCTGGAACAAATTCATACATTAAACAAAAACAGTCTCCTAGCACTGGAATGGAAATAAATAAATTCTAAGGGGATTTCAGAAGAAATTTCTGAACTACCAACAAGAATAGACTATCTGATTAAAATCAGTACCTATACTAAAGTAGAGAGCATTTATCCACTAAAAGGTGTGAAAGGGAGTTCTGGAAATGTCAGCACAGAGATCCACAGACATAAGCAATAAAGCCCAGTTACAATACAATTGCCCATCACTTAGGGTAGGACGATGTGATCAGAATGAGAGACCTGTCCTGAAAGAACCTGCTCTCCAGCCCCACACTGTAATGACATCCCATGTGTCTACATAGCTATTTGAATGTTTCAAAATGTACTGGTTTCCAGCTGAAAATGGCCTCAGAGTAAGCAAGCAGGAGAATAAAAAATAAATTTAAGGCATGCATACACTGGTGGTGTGGGTCTGGTCTGGCCTGAGCTGAGGTGAGCAGTGGGAAAGAGCCAGAGCAGTCTGGGCTCGCTGACCTGCTTTGTGGTGTTAGTAGAAACAAGCAGCTCCCACAGCCAGGGATCTTACCCCAAATGTGGGACATCCATCCCTCTCTAAAGGGCCTTTTCCTCTCCATAGGACTGGGAGCTTAGACAACTCAGTGTACTTATAGGATATAATATATACTACTACTAAGCATACACTACTACACATGTGAGGAGAAATGAGCCACGTCCCAACTCACTGAGCCTGAGAGGGGTTTCCCCCGGAGAGCATCCTGGGGATTGGGACAGGACTCATCATCTGTAGGGACAGGCTGCAGCTTAGATGGGCTACTGACAGTCTGTGGCATTTTATGTTCTTCTGGGTTACTGTAGAACACACTGCTTTCCACAGTTAAGAAGGTTGCAGTTTTGACATTAGATAATGTTCTTCTAGAGTGAAATGTTTGCAGAACCAGCAAAGTATGTGGTTTGTAAATCAACCCTTAAGAGACTGATGTTTTGCCTGAACGTGGTGGTCTATAAGTTAACCAGAAACTGTTGGAAAAAAACCTAAGGGTGGTGTCAGATGACCAGCAAAGACATGAATTTTCCCACCTTTGTGTTCTCTGTTGCACACTTCATGATGGGCCACAAAAACTTCTGAAGGACTTTAGGATCTTTGGATTTTGTCTGAGGGGAGACTTGCTGTTTTGCAGTGTTGAAACTTCACATTTCTAGCTTAAATTTTAATTCTTTGTGCAAAGTGAAATCAGTTTGGACATTTACCTCTGCTAAAGGAAATTTTAGTAACTTACAAATTATGTTAGAAAGGGAAAATGGAATAAACCAACAGTAAATCCAGTAGTTTATTGAAATGAAGCATAGCAAGTTCTGAAAAACATTTGGGCAAAGGGAAGGTGCAGTATTTCTTGGGAAAGCACATGTTGCTCAAGTTTGTGCAATTAATCTTCTGTAACTGAGAGGTCCTGGCATTCCAGTGAACTCTAGTCCTTGATCAAGACTTTAATCTGTTGCATGTTATGCTCAAGATTACATTCTGATGCAGCGGAATGTTTCCATTTCTAAAGAATCTCCACTATTTCACTTCCTTGGCTACCTTGTGTCAGAGTGGGTGCAGTTGTGCTGCTCTCTGGAGTCCCTGCTTGGCCATCAGGCTGGGCTGCACATGGGCACAAAACCAGACAGTGCATCCGTCTGTGGGACAGGATTAGAGATCTGGAGCTGAGTTACACACTGGCACACAAACCCTCACTCTGGCAGGTCAATGCCTAAGTCCATCTCATCTGTGTACGGCACAGACTTCTCTGTTAAAGCTGGGAACTGCTACTCCCATTCCATCTGCCTTTACATTTCATCATTCAGAATTGTTGACTGAATTCTACATTTTGACATCTTGTCCTTCTTGATTTCCCTGACCCTGTCTTTTCGTGGTTCTTCAGTTGCATCTCTAATAATTTCTTCATTTATCCTTCATCCTGACATCACATCTCCAACTCTCTGAAGGTATTTAGCAGAGTTATATTTTTGCTGCCTTCTCCCCCTTCCAATCCAATCTTATTTTGGTGTGATCTCATAGTCAAACACAGATTCACTGTCATCCCTGTGTTGCCAACCATCAGATCCATTTATTTACTCCAAACCTGCCTTCTCCTATTTGAACTGAAATCTCATTTTGTCTTCTTGAAATGTCTTCTTACATGCCTCACCATCATCTGCTCTTCAGAATGGGACTAAAGAGAATTCCTTCCATCTTTTCTGCTCTGCAGGCTTTCCCTATTCAGTCCTTAATCACTGTGTACATACTGCGTGTCATATGTCATTCAGGTTCCTCACCATGTGTGCCTAATGCTTCTGGTTTGAAAATATATTTTACCTGAATAATGTTCAAAACACTTTATATTAAACCAAAACCCAAACCAAAACCGAGACAACAACAAAGGATAGTTAGAGCACCGAGCAAGCTGAAGGTAGCACAGAGAGAGCCTGACTCTTGCAGCACTCTGGCTGCAGCAAAGGTACAGCCTTTGGGTGAAGGAAGAGAGAGCTCGTGGGGCATTGCCCGGGGGGCTGTGACTGTGCCCCCCAGGAGCCGTGCCCAGCGAGGGCAGGGAGTGCACTTGCAGGGCCCATTCAATCCTGAGCTCCTCTGCGAAGGCTCCCGACATGGGGGCCAATTAGTGCCACTTGTACTGGGGAAGATTTTGTAGAGACCTGCTGAAAGCAACTGCAATGAGATTCCCGGATTAACTTTACACAGGCCACTCTACAGCTCCAGAGCCCTCCATCATTTTCACTCAAGGCAGATTTTTGCTGCAGTCAGTAGGAGTTTTTGACTAATGAAGGATCAGGCCCATCCTTTTGGTAATTTTTTATCATTACCTTGTTCCTATTCTGCCAGCCACTTCCCAGTCTGTATTTTTATTGTCTTTTCTAGAAATCAGTAATAGCAATATTTACTGCTTCTGTTAAGTGCTTATAGTTATATCAGTAGAAAACAGGGGTAATATTTAATTTCCAGAATTACCCACCTACTACTGAACTAACAAAGCCCATATAAATCATTCCAAATGAGCGCCTTGAGAGATGTCAAGTCCCAAGTTAAGCATTATAAATGCTAGAAAGATGCAGAACAGAAACTAAATATAACGTCCACCAGCTAGACTTTTTATTAGGAAAAAAAAAAAAAGAAAAAAAAAGGTTAATCATTCACAGATATCAAATCTCACTAGCATGAAAAAACCAGAGGGAAAAAGACTGGCTTAGTAGTCATCCAACCCTGATTTTGGACTGTGAAACCTTGTCCCATGATCATTTTCTTGTGGCATGACCCAAATATGAACTGTGCACAAAGAAAGAGAAAGAAAGAAGAAAACTGAGCTGAAATTAGCCTCCTGCTCAGAGGGCACTGGGTTATCTTGTCTGTTTCTTATCCAAAGATAATAAAAAATAAACTTAAAAATATGTGTAATTCCCTGATGTACTCGAGCTAGAGCATATTAGCTGTTAAACTATCACTGTATCATTTGTAGTGACCACTGGTTAAAATGCAGTAGAAAGCATTAGCATTGTAAAATGTTAATTGGTTATGTGTTGTGATTCCAGGAGCAAGGCAGACATCCTTTGTGCTGATCAACATTTTAAGATGAATCCTATTGCTTAAGTAAATGATTGAGACAAAGGACAGTAAGATTTGTAAATAAGCAAAATGATTGATAAAATACAGGGAGGGAAAACATAAAAATACAAACCAATATCTCCTGTTTAGGAAGTGATAACTGTTCAGGAAAACAGCGACTTGGCTCCGAGTGGGTGAACCCAAGGGCCACAGCCTGTGTGTTCTGTCTCACTTAGCACTGCTCAGGTCAGACCAAAGCCTATCACACAAAACTGTTTTAAGAGAAATTGCTCCTTGCCATGTAAATTCCTGCTTACCAGCGATTACTCACAAATACTCCACTGGGGAAACTGAAATCATTAAGTAAACCATTTAAAAGCTGAAGTGGAACGTGTTGATTGCTCTAGCTCAGCTCACCAGTCTGCTCAGACACAGGACTCCATGCCAGCCTAACAACGTACTCGGAAATAACTGGAGTGCCCATTTCGGCCCTTGTAATGAGGGAGGGAGGCCAGAAGTGGTAACTGGTGGACAGACAATGAGTACATGAACGGCTTCTGTTGTTAATCCAGGCATTGTCCCTGCCCCGCGGGGATAGCAGAGGGCTATAATCAGTACCTTGTACTTGTGCAGAGCATATTATTTAACATATATTATTTAACGCAATGCCAACGTCATTGATCTGCTGTGAGACCAATACTCCTAATAAGTTTCAAACCCAAGTGCTGTCTGTGAGTTCTGGGTTTCATTTCCCCTGGCCCCGTCCGAGCAGCCTGAGTGCTCAGGGTGGCTGGCTAAAGCCGTGTCGCGGTGCTTCCCGGGGCTGCTGCGTACCTGTGGCGTTGGCATGCCGGGCTGTCCCCCCCGTGCGGGCTCCCTGCGCCAGCCCAGGTGCCCCGCTGTCCCCGCTGTCCCCGCTGTCCCCGGGGTGCAGGCTGCCTGCACGACCCGAGCGGGCCGGGCTGCATTTAATGAGCGCGTCTTCACTGACAGATTCATTATTTGTGTTCGGTCGCTTCAAGTCAAAACTGATTAGTTACACTTACTGCAGCAAAGATTTAATGATTTTATTGTTTATCTTCAATTTATTTTGATTAACATCTCCGTTCTTTTCATTGCAAGTGCAATTAGGTGTAATATAACAGCGACTACTTTAATTTTGCTGAAATTAAGATGAATAAGTGACGGATTATGGCACTTTGTTTAACAAATAAATCATAGTTAAGAGGACTGTATTAGTAATAAATGAAAAAAACAGACAATCTAATTAAAATGCATGGAGCTGATTGTTCAAGTTCCCAGAAATGTAATGAATTTTCATTTTAAAAATCAGCTAGATTTAGGTGTAGTACTTGTTTATTGACAGTAAGATGACAGAAAGGCACATTGTTTTGTAAATCATCTTAATTTCTTTTATTGTGTTGGTAGAAAGAAGTACAAGCAATGAAATGAAGGTGCACATTTAAAATTTTAGGAGCCAAGATTATTTTGTCAGGAAACAGTGCAATTAAGGTATGGCTAAAAAAGAGACTGAGGGACTGGAATGAAGGGAAAACTCATTAGTTCAATTCTCACATGTTCAGACTTCAGCATTTTCTGCAACAGATGAATATTCTCCAGGTCCCAGCCACAATTTTAAGTTCATAAGATTCAATTCACTGCCACACAGCAAAAGCCTCAAGACACATAAGATAGAAGAAAGAACTAACATGAAGAAAACTGAACTCAACAAACAGTGAGCAAATCAAGATTGCTCTATACAAGCATCCCCAAATCACGGGGCAAGGAGCAGGGCAGCAATCCCAGAGCCAGCTTACTGTGGGGTCGGATGGGCTTAACTTCTGATTGAGGAAAACCAAGAGGAAAAGGAACCCTTCAGAATCAGGAACTTTATCCCTCTGATGTTTAAAAGACCTTGTATTTGACAGGACAGCTTTGAAGATAAAGACTGAGCACTCTCCAGCTACAGGCTGTTGAGCACCCCACACTGCTGTCTGAATGCACTTCAGTTTCGCTCAGTTCCCTCGCGGCAGAAAGGACAGAAGGAGATGTTTCTGAGCACGCTGTGCTATATTTTGGTGCTGCTGTACCTTGCCCAAGCTCTCCTCACAGAGCCTGGCAGAGCCGGGCTCTGTTGTGCCTGTGTCCCTCCGCCTTCCCTGCCACCCCGCTGTCCCCCTGGCCAGTGGCTCTGGGATGGCCACCATGGAAATGTGGTGGTACAAATGTGCACTGCCAGCCCTGGCTGCAGGGCTGGGACTGCTCTGAGCCCAGAGCCTGGCCCTGGAGGTGGGCGAGCATGAGGAGGCACTGCTTCCTTTGCCTTCAGGTGCAGTATTCCTTTTTTTTTTGTCTGTAGGAGGATTTTATTCTGGGGATTAAGGTTAGGTTAGAGAGGACTAAGACAGAGCAATGGATGCTCTGTTAAGACCTCATTTTGATTTTTCTCCCCTTTGTATTAGGGATTGGGGGGGAGCAAGGAGAGAAAGGAGAAGAAAACAGAGAATGCAATTCCTAAGGTCACAAAACCCGCTAGAGTACTTTGTTCTTCCTAAACTTTTAAGCGCTATTCTTATATTACTCTATCTCTCAGATATTTGGAATAAAGCCAGTATTGAAAGAAGTACTTACTAGGATTCAGTAGCAATTTTTTGTTGAAAATACAAGAATTTCAGTGGCAATGTAAATTTGTTCCAGCTAGGGATCTACCTCACAGCTCTAAAATGGACTTAAAATTGTATTTTAACCAATGTCTGCAAAAAAAAAGGTAATTGAAAAACAATTCCTGCCTTATGGGTGTAGTGGGGAAAAACCACTGAAGGCAGTTTTTAGTGTAAAGTAAAGGGAAGGAGGAGGTGGATTGAGCACCTTGTAAGGCCTCCTTCCTTTGTCCCTGATTATATTGATCAGATGGACTCATTACATTAGAACAGGTAGCTCTTCCTAAGTGTATAAAATCAAATAAATAAATCTGGATGCTTTTAACAAGGCAGTATGCCAACTTATATACAAGTGTTTCTCTGCATGTCACAATCCCTCTTCTAATATTAGTTTTCGGTATTTAATAAATAAACAAACCGTAGGTAAAGACAGAGCAAGAGGGAGATGGAGAGAAACGATGCTAATGACCAAGTGAACCTGTGAAAAGCAGCCCTGCTCTGAGCGGAGCCCCCGTCATCAGCTGAGTGTCATGTAGGAGAGCCGAGGAGCCGGGGGAGGCTGTGCAGGGTTGGGGAGCTGCAGACTGGCAGCATCACTGGTTTGAATGGGCCGTGATTGATTTGTCACCAGAGGCCCATTTGACTGGGCGAAGAGCCCTTCTGATCTCGGTCTCTCCCTACCTCCTTCCCCACGCTGTCCCTGTCCCTGTCCCTGTCCCTGTCCCTGTCCCTGTCCCTGTCCCTGCGCCGCGTGTGGAGCTGGCACAGCAGCTGGGCAAGGGGCTCAAGTTGGGGCTGACACACAGCAAAAGGGTTGAAGGTCACGGCTGCTGAAACTCTGTAAGGACTGACAGGGGAGATCCAGCTCATCCTGCTGCTCACTTTCTATCTTGGCTTTAGAACTCGAGAGGCTTGCAAAGCCCCCAGTGCACGTCCACACAAATCCACGAGCACACCATTCCCCAAGCAGAGACACAACCAAAGGCTCTCTCTCCTCTCTCCTCGCCTCTCCCTCTGTCTCTCTCGCACACACTCACGCACACACTCACGCACACACACGCGCGCTCTCTCCCCACCCCTTCCACCTTCCTGTTATCTCTGGCTGGCAGAAACCTCTAGATCTACAAATATTAATTACAAAGGACAACGAAAGGTAAGAAGGCGTCAATTATCCAAAGGTGTCGTGATGTTATTTCAAGTCAATTGCAAATGTGTGAGGGGGAAGATTTCGCCCCAGTGATTCCTGTCTGCTTGGCTGATGGGGACCGGAGCCGAATCCCTCCCAGAACTGCTGCAGCTATGCCTTAAACCACACACTTTCCAGCAGGAGCCATCAGCATGGGCCTTTCTGAATTCTCTTTTTATTTCATTCATTAAGGGCATTAGGCAAGTTGGAATTTGTATGAAAAGGATCCTATGGGAATACTGTCTCCAGGGTAGGTATTTTCATGACTTTCCACATCCTGGGGCTCTCTGTATCTCTTCTCTTTCTATCTCTCTTCTGTTAGATGGAGCTTTAAAGGAGGCTGCCCTCATCTTCCACTTAATCTGGGGCAAGGAAATATTCTGAGCTGCATATATTGAGTGACAAAATATTTTATTTATTTTATAAAGTGGCAGTTGCTAAGAAATTGTGCAACATTTCCTGCTTAGTTTTGTTAATGGGCTTTGTTATTATCATTATTATTCCTTTTCCTGTTTTCAGGTTTTTCTCACACAAGAGTTTTTAATGACAATTGCCTTCGTTATCCAAAAAGAAAGAGATAGCAGACTGGACAACAGCAAAATGATATTAATCAAACAAAGGCAGAGTTTAAATTAAAAGGGCTGTTGTGTTCTCATAAAAGCAGGACAATCTCAATACTCCAGCCCATTTCACTTGGCAAAAGAACGTGGCATCAGTTTTTTAACTTTAAAATAGTTTAATGAACACGAATGGAGAAATAATTTTTCTGTGTATTTAGCAGTCTATAAAGAAGAGAGAATGCTTTAACTTTGATCGCCACAATTAGTTCCCTGGGTATCTAGAGGGGAACAGGGCAGCCCTGGGAGCCTCAGTTCTTTAGATACAAAAGCATTTAGATCGCTTTAGAGCAGTTAATCCTGAGACTGGCTAGGGTCCCTTTTGTTTTCTAACTCCATTGTGGGTTTTGTTCAGTTTTTTCTATTCGCATGATTGACTGCCCAATGGATGCTAATTATCCAAATGTCGCTTCTGTCCTTTGAGTGACTTTCTATGTATTATGGGCAACTGTCATGCATTCTGTCATTCTATATCATATTACATGTATTATCATATGAAAATGGTACTCTGCATAAAGGAAGGTGTCTGAACCAGCAGATGCTGCAGATATTTAGAGGACTTGCCTAATTTGAATGGATTTTCTATAGAAAAATTGGTCAGAAAGCATATAGGGGAGAGTCAGAAATTGAAAGTTTATCAGGTAATTATTTTTGTCCTTTTGCTGTTTACATCATAATGTACAAAGCATTTACTGTCTCTGCTCCTGAAATCTGCAGCCACCTTCCTCCTCCCAAACCAGGCAACCCGTCTGTATTTATTAGAGTATGACAGCTTAAGCTAATTAAACTGATATCTGTCTAAAATAATAAGCCCAGAAAGTTAGAATAAACATTATGATTATAAGCAGAAAAGGCAGCTATACAAATGTAGCATCAGTGTTATATTTTAATGATAAACTGAAATTCCTGTATGAAAAACACTGGATGTGGAATTACAAATGATAATAAAGTTCTGCAAAGACATTTTTCACCGTAAATATTTTTTGCTTAGATCTTTATCTCTTTCCATGACATTAATAAGGCTGAGGACTAACACAGCTGTGAACCTGAATATTTTTTTATTTTAATTTATACATATGTGAACATACATTTAAAAGGACATCAAGGCAAAGGTTTTTACTGCAATTTTCCCACTAAGATAAACTTAACACACCTAAGTGTAATGTGCATGCCAACACTTAAGAGGAATGCAAGATTTATAACGATAGGGCTTTTTAGATTTGCACTCTGGGGTCCATTCAATCCATAGGCACAACCAGAGTTTCCTATCCTAAAATGTTAGGATGGTGTTTTATATTTGGCACTGATATGAAGCACTGTGGATATATGACACTGAAATTCATGATCTTGAGCTTCATCAAATGTATGTGCAGTAAGTTTCCATCAAATCATGGGAAATATGTGCTTTAGGAAATAACACAGAGATAGAAAGACTTGCTGTGCTGTATCAAGGTGCTTTGAAATTTTACATGATCAAATATACATGATCAAGCTGTGCTTGTTAGGGTACGAGGGGCTCCAAACGGTCAATGGGTATTGATCAGGCTGTTAAGTATTTGTTCACGATTCTTTATATCCCAAAAGATTCAGGGAAATGAACAGTGAAAAATTGCATCAGAGTCCACCTTTGTTTGAGATTGATGTATCAAAACAGAGTATTCATTTGCCAAATCTATTGGAAAAAATGTGCAGTAAATTATGGCAAAGGGACTCCAAGTACAGAGATTAGTATTTCCTTTTTTTAATTATCTTTGTAAAATTGTAAGTGCTAATTAAAAATGTAAAGACAGAGTCTTTGTAGAACATGAAGAGTGAATTATTGATAAGAGCAGATTTACACAGCAAAAGCAGAGATACAATCACAGCTTATTAGCTGACCTTTACATTTTTCCTTACGTTTTGCTCATGCCAAAAATTTTGTAACTGAAGTTGCAATAACAGTGACACAGGAGAATCCATGAGGTGGGAAAGGAAATTTCCCTCACTGTTACAAAATAGCAAATCTTACTCAAGTCAGTTACTATCTTTCAGTGATTGAATCTATATTGCTCCTCATGAAGAGTTCACATTAAATGTGGTGGGGGTTTAAATTGTAATATCATTTGGCAAATATCTCAAATTATTTGAATATTATTTTTTTCTCCTTTCCTAATATTTCTACAGTGTCTATTTCTACAAGTCCATAATATATATTATTTATTATTTTAAAATTATCTGTAAAGTTGGTTCCATAATTCAAAATATTACACATGTTGAAAGACAGTGCTAATGTATAATTCTTGCAAAATCATGCAAGACATACTTTATTTGATTTCATGATGCTGTACGTTACATAAATTCACAAGATCTTTCCTGAACACAGAAATCTCTGAAGAGAAACTTACTGCACACTAAAGAAAACTACTGAACACAAAGAATTATTTCTGCAGATATTTGCCTCTAAGAAATGATAACATATGTCTGTGTCTGAATCTGCAAATAGAGAGATGGATACACACACATATGTTCCTCCACACACACACAGCCTCATACTGTGATATATCTTATACATATTTATATAAACAAATTTACATACTGCATCTTTTGTAAATCTTCAAACCAGCACTACGTATCTTGTGTCTCATCTTCGCATGGCAATTCCCTTAAAATGACTTCCTATTTTTCCAAGGGAGAATTGCATTGAAAATAATCAGCCATGATTATATAGCAAAAGTTTGCAGGATCTAAAGTGGGCAAGCTGTGCCGGATTGGTGGGGAGTGCCCTCTCACCCGGCCGTGTGTGCCCTGGCTCCCAGTGATGTGCGGGCGGGCAGTGCCAGCGAGGGCACCGAGGCAGCGCAGCCTCCCGCCCGGGGACCCGAGAGCCCCCGCAGCTCTGCGGAGAGCGCTGCTGCCCAGCCTCGGCCGGGGGGCTGCCCTGCCCTGCGCCTCTGCCCCGAGCCGTGCCCTGGGCAGCCTGCGGCCCTGCCTGCCCTGCCCTGCCCTGCCCTGCCCTGCCTGCCCTGCCTGCCCTGCCCGCCCTGCCCGCGCTGCCCTCCGCCCGCTCCCCGCGCTGCCCCGCACACTGCAGGGCTCTGCCCGTACCTGCTCCCCGCGCCGCACGGGCTCCTGCGCTGCCAGCCGCTGGGCATTCAGGTAGTCCAGAGAAGGGCTAGGAGTGACAAAATATTGACTGCATTTGGTATTCACTTATGGAGGATGACGTTAGTGCCACAAAAATCCCTGTGATGTACAGGGAATAGTTAATTAATTAAAGGACCTGCTAATTGCTACTTGAGGTACTGTGCAGAGCTGCTGAAGAGTGCTTGGTACAAGGTTAGGTTCTCAGTTTGGAGAGAACATTTTCATTTAAAAGATTTCTTTAAAGTACATCCTAATTTTTTTTAATGTTTTTTCAGGTTACTGTATCTAGTTCAGACTCAAGTGTTCAATTGAGCTTCAATTAATTATAATATATAGTCGGGGTTCTTTAGCTGGGATAGATTGATGGAGAAGCTTTGTTTCACTTGGTGCAGGTGGCACTGTTTAATAAGCACAGGAGAGAGTGAATAATGTAGTGTTTGCAAAGAGAAATAAATGCAAAATAGAGAGGTGCAATTAGATCAGCTCACAGAAATAAAGGATAAATATTAAATGGTCCGGTATCTTGCAAATATCAAATAAAATAGTAATAAGTATCTCATTGAAAATTGCTATTTTAATTTATGAATATCTAAAAGCACTGCTTTAAAATAAATCTAGTGAGCAAGTCTTCTGCCTTCGTTAGGCAGGCACGTTTCAATATCTGGAAAATACCACACTGCTAATTTTCAAACTCTCCACATTATTTTTCTGATACTGAAGTGTAAATAGGATCCTAAATTTAAAATATTAACACAAGGACTTCAAAAATTGATTTCTAAATTGTATTAACCTTTGGCTTTCTTTTCTTTAATTGGAGCTATGTTATATTGGGGAAAAATTACCCCATGGAAAATTAATCTGGGAAAACTTGTAAGTCATTATCAAGAAGGTACCAGCCAATGAGGAGCTTCTCTGCATGCACTAAAGGGAAAATAAAGTTGCAAAAGATTACTGAAAAGAACAACACAATTGTAGATAAAAAAAGTAAAAAAAGCCCATGAAAATTAAAACCTTCTAATCGCACATAAAAACCCCAAACCAAATATAAACTCCTTAAAATAACAAATAAGGGGGGGGGGGGAAGAGGAATGTTCTTTGAGTTGTAAAAAAAAAAAGGGGAGGGAGGTTTGGGTGTCTGGTAGCTAAGAGGATGGTCCTGTAAGCTACTTAACAAAAGAATGGGAATGTATTAGACATCTCAGCAACACTTCTGCATCTAAAAATTTCAGCTGTAGACAGATTTTCCACAGACGATTCCCCCCTACTGCTAACCTCTTAAATATACCTATAAAATACTAAATGTTCCCAATCACCTCCAATAAAGGAAGCTTCCTTACATTAAATGCATCGAATATTTGTGTTAGAAATTTGAAGTGCTTTCTGATGTGGTTAAATTCACAAAGAAATGTGGTTGTGGAACAGAAAAGGAATGTATTGAGCACATCACTCTGAATATTTGCAGATGGATTCAGAGCCGGGGAAGTTTCCTTCTAAAATATGGCATTAATCATATTCTGAGGCTGTGAATATTTAAAGGAGGCAATGCCATTGGAGCCCTTTCTCGGCAAACCTTGTTTTTGTTCTGGAGCCGCGTTTCCCAGCTGCCTGGTACGCCCACTGAGGGCAGGCTGCGCAGCCTGCGCACTGCTGGCTGTGCAACTTGGGCAGTGTTTCTGGGGAGTGCTGCCCTGCCCTGCCCGGTCCTGCCCAGCCCTGCCCTGCCCTGCCCAGCCCGGCCCTGCCCGGCCCTGCCCTGCCCAGCCCTGCCCTGTCCTGCCCTGCCCAGCCCTGCCCGGTGCTGCCCTGCCCTGCCCTGCCCAGCCCTGCCCTGCCCATCCCTACCGGCCCAGCCCTGCCCGGCCCTGCCCGGCCCTGCCCTGCCCAGCCCTGCCCGGTGCTGCCCTGTCCTGCCCTGTCCTGCCCTGCCCAGCCCTGCCCTGCCCATCCCTGCCCATCCCTGCCCTGCCCAGCCCTGCCCTGCCCTGTCCTGCCCTGTCCTGTCCTGCCCAGCCCTGCCCTGCCCAGCCCTGCCCTGCCCTGTCCTGCCCTGCCCTGCCCAGCCCTGCCCGGTGCTGTCCTGCCCTGCCCAGCCCTGCCCTGCCCTGCCCAGCCCTGCCCTGTCCAGCCCTGCCCAGCCCTGCCCTGTCCTGCCCTGCCCGGCCCTGCCCTGCCCGGCCCTGCCCTGCCCAGCCCTGCCCTGCCCTGCCCTGCCCTGCCCAGCCGTGCCCTGCCCTGCCCTGCCCTGCCCGGCCCTGCTGCACCCGCCGAAACGCTGCATGGCCCTGCGAGTACCTGCCCCAACTGTTCCAAAAACTAATAAAAGATCCGCCCATTTCCATGAAAACTGTGGCCCTCCAAAGGACCCGATTGCACTTCTGTCAGCTCTAACTGTAGAACAAAAAGATTAGTCTGGAGTGAACAGATCTTAAAGAATTATTAAGAAGAGGCAACACTACTGGATGCAAAAAAAGACCCTTTTGCAATCTTTGCCATGTTCTGTGCGTGAAATTTGCTGAGTTTCTAGCAATGACCGCTTTATATTTTGTAAACATTATTCTATTTGCATTATTTACTGTGCTAGATGCATCTCTGGCAGTCATATCTAAGCACACCACCAGAAATGTGTATTCCCCAAAATCGAACTCCAAAGTTATCTTGAATGCACCGCTACTGACCTTCAGAATCATGTTTTCTTTACCAATTCACTGTAATAAAAATGAACATTTTGTCATCACTTTGGGAAACTGTGCCAAACACCTTAAAACACATGTCACATGCCAACTTTACTTCATTTTTCTCCTCAGGGAATAGATACATCTGGAATCATAATCACAGATAAAAACCTTGACAAAATTGCACATGAGCCCAGCCCTTCTCCCCAACACCTACCTTTTCATAACATTTAATACAATATTAATATCGGTTACTAAAAAGGCTTCCAACCTTTACATTTCTGACATAACATGTTCAAACCCATATTTCACACTTCTTGTTCTGTTTTAAGTTCAGTGGATTTAACAGGACTCTGGAGAGAAGATCATGTGGTTGAAGATTTCCCTCCCTCTTTGACACCCGTAGAGGCAGTTTTGGAATTGTTTAAATAGCTGTGGCTATATAAACTGGAATACGTGAGACATTGGACATCTTGCTTTCCTCACATCTATACAAACAGCCTTGTATTTTCCTCTGAAATCTATGCCTCGTACCAGCGGCAAACAGTTGCAGCACAACATCTGGGCAAAACCTTTGGAATATTTTCCTTCTAAACTGTGTTATTGCTCTTTGCTGTGCATTCCTGGTTTACCAGACAACTACAATTAGCTAGTATTATATAATAATATTATTTGGTCTTTTCTATCTGTGATTGACAGCTTTTCAAATCAAAATAAAACACATTCTTAGTCGATCATCTTCTTGAGAGTGCGCTCCTGTTTTAAGCTTGGTTTGCTTCTGAGGCAGCCAGAGATCTTATTCCATCAGGGGTAGATGGTGGAATTGTAGGTCCAACAGATCTCATACGCTCTAAAAAATACTTGGCTTAATATTTAATAGCTAATTTCTGGACTGATATTATCACTGCATGCTTTTATCAAACCCTCATCAGCTGGCATTGCAAAGAACTGGAATTGGAGAACTTTGGAAATCTCCGTTTATGATTGTGTTTGTAATTAATGCCATGCTGGAAGTACCTCGGGCACCTCACTGTATGGCTTTGTTCATGTCCGAATGGGGAGAGCAACCTCTTTTTGTTACATATTTAACAGCTTTGAAAGACATTTTTTAAACAGCGAATGTACTAGACAGCTTTAAAGCAGAGGACATTAAATAGGTGGCCAATTATTCATTCAGCAGCTCTATGTGCATCAAAAACATGCATACCACCAAATTTTTCTGAGACAAACCACTTCAATTTCCCATGACTCACACACCATTTCTGCACTAACTAGATAAAGTTAGTGATCTTTTAGAAAAAGAAACACATATAAAATATTTCTAGACCTAGAATACTGAAAAAAGTCCTTAAAAAGATGTTAATTTAGAATTAAAGGACAGGAGTGGTGACAAGAAATGTCCTATTTTTAAGTGGAACAGTGTTTCTTATCAAGATAATTTCATTATTCTCTTTCACTTTAAAATGACCCGAAGTGTCTAACTCAGTATACAGAAGTGCAAAAAGTGACCCAGGAAGGGAGCAATAATTCCCCTGCACCGTTTGCAGCCAGCCCATGGAGCAGCTGACTCTGAAGCTGCTGGTCTGTCTGCAGTGACTCGGGCAGAGGAAGAGCTGAGCTGAGCTCCACTTGCTGACAAGAAGCAAACTGTCTCACATTTTAGGAGAACAACATCATTGCCTATAAAAATGAAGAAGAGACAAAATAAATAAAACCAGTTAATGTTGTAGTTAACTTGCAAATCAAGTAAATCTGTTGGTGCAGTATTTTAGAAATAAACGATAACAGCATCACACCAAACACACATTTCTGAACATATACGCGCTCTGATTTTGATTTAATGGTATCTCAGCGTCAACTATTGCTTCCTTTGCTGGTACACACTTCCTGATGCCTACTGTGAAGGGTGCCCATATTTACAACTGAGTAAGATGATTAATTACACCTTGTCAATCACGGTGCATGAAGACATAACACCACAGCAGACAATGAAGAAGATGCCTGAAGCTACAATTACATTTTAATTCATAGTTTATTGTATGTTCCCATATATTGCAGTCTAATAACCGTAGGGGCATCGAAAACATATGAGATATCAATCACTCTGCCCCCTGGTCTTTCATGTTTATATTATTCCACAGCCTTTAAATTACCGTAAGTAGTTACTTATTTTCTAAGCTTTCTTCTCTTCTCTCTTACCTTTTGCTTCCATTTATCTTTTATTCTTAGAACCTTTATCCCACAGCTCTAGTATTTGATGGAAGTTTGTAGCTCACTTAAAATCTGTAACAGACAACCTGAAACCCAGCAATTAGCAAAGACAGCTTAGACTTGTGTTCCTTTGTTGAAGGAGGCGTTGAATCTTTTGTTCTGGTTTAGTCACGGTAGCTGGGTGGAAGCTGGTACCTCATTATGTGGTTGGTCTGTTTGTCTGGTAGGTAGCAGATGGTACTGGAGATGACGTTACCAAGAGAGGCAGGGTAGAGAAACTCAAGACCTGTGATTTGTTCACCTGTCACCTATAACAAAATACAGGTTAAAAGACTTTATTATTAGCTGCACCATTTTTCTAATGAAAAAAACTCTCGTTTCAAATGAGCCCGCGTCTCATTCCGAAGACGATTTTGCTCCAGCAGGTTTTCTGTTGCTCATTATTCAAGAATATCCTGGATTTTATTCTGAACAATGTAAATGTCATTCAAGTGTCAGTGTGTACATTAGCAGCTTTATGTTTACATTCTGTTACTCTCCTTGTGTTTTGGTAGCAAGGGTTGGATGTCTTTGTGTGTTTGTATATCCATTAGGAAGATAATCAGAGATAACCTGTGAACTGGAGGTCGCGCCATACTTTTTCAACGTGCTCTTGGTGTTATTGGTTCCATCCACTGAGGCGATTCTGTAAGATAAAATACTGTATTTTAATGCCGTTAAATATCGAAAATCTTTTTGATAATTAGCTGTGTCAGATAGACTGTACGAATCCATGACCTTTCTTAACTGCAAAAAGTATGTAATCAATTCCGTGATAGGGAATTAATCTGGCATTAAAACATCTAAGGATGGTACAGTGTGGAGCCGTGGGTAAGGATATACACAGCAAATTGCTTAAGTGAGGATAACCCAGCGACCATGGGGCACACAGTGCCCTGTGGGCAACAACGTACGGTGTTACCAGAGCCAAACCTCCCACCACAGCCCGTGGTGGAAAATGTCTCGCAACTTCACGGAGGAAGGGAAAGATTATTTTATCAAGATAAATACTATACAGTGTTACTAACTGTGCTGCAGAATTCTAATCTGAATTCAAACATGAACTTCCATTGTTTCCAAGGTCTGATTTTGGGACAGTCTTTGGATAGTGCCCACAGATGCCAAACTAACTTGCAGTCTGTGTGGTTTCTTGAGGGGTCTTGTGGCTATTTCATGTGCATTTCTACAAGAGACACTTTGTTCTCCTCTGTGACATGCAAATGTCTTTAACTACTCAGAGCAATCCCAACAGAAAGATGATAAAAAGCCTTGATTATTGTAGGAACAGAACACATAAGCCCAGCAAAGTTTGACTATAAATGGAGTAATTCCAGTTTTAGCAAGGCTAATCCTAGCCCCGCTGCACCTGTAAGAGGCAAAAGGCTGTGTCAGAAAACAACACCTAGCGGGAATGCGCGGAGTGATGTAATAACCCCCAGTCACGAGGAGGCAGCGAGTCGCATGAGCTCAGATGTGCATTCACATTTACCTTCCGCTGTGCTACCTTTGTAACATCATTAGAAGTGGGATATTTGACATCTGCAATACTAATTAGTCCTTCCTTACTACCCACCTCCTGGATAAATATTTAGGCATCATGAACAGTCTCCCTGTGTACTCTTTGTCTTTTCTGGAGACTTCCTGAAGCTTCTCAAGTTCAGAGACCTTCTTGGCCTGATCTTCTTACAGTCCACTTGGAAACGAGAGACACGAGAGGCCTGGGTCTGTGGAAGGCTCCACAGATTGGCTTGACTCAAAGTACCATATTCTAACGTTGCGTATTCGTTGTAAGGACGGTTGTTGGGTGCATTCAACTGGTCATAAATGTTTGGGGCATCACGATCTTGGAGCGGGAGCAAACTTTCCCCTCCTTGCCCGCTGCGGGAGGCGTTCTGCGCTGCAGCCTCTTTGTCGCGCCATGGTGCCACCTGTCGCCAATGGTCACGGGGCCACAAAAGTGCCAAGCTCCATGCGGGGCTCGTGCGGGGCGTGGCAGCGCTTGGGGCACAGGGACACGGTGCGGGGATACGGTCAGGGACACAGTCGGGGACATGGTGCGGGTACGCAGTGCGGGGGCACAGTCGGGGACATGGTGCAGGCACGCGGTGCGGGGACACAGTTGGGGACATGGTGCGGGGACACAGCTGGGGACGAGGTGTGGGGGCACTGTGCTGGGACGCAGTGCGGGGACACAGTCGGGGACATGGTGCGGGCATGCGGTGCGGGCAGAGGGTGCGGGGCCGCGGTGCGGGCAGAGGGTGCGGGCACGGGGCGCATCCCCGGCCCCGAGCACATGCCGGCGGGCCCGGGCGCGGCGCAGCCAATGGCGGC
>JAWWMP010000038.1:1156210-1175772 GCA_035047865.1 Dendrocincla tyrannina | reverse complement strand
GGGAGCCGGGGGGGGTCGGGCTCTGCTCCCAGGGAACAGGGACAGGAGCAGAGGGAACGGGCTCAGGTGGGACAGGACAGCTTTAGGTTTGATATTCGGGAAAATCTCTTCCCCAAAAGGGCTGTCCAGCCCTGGCACAGCTGCCCAGGGCAGGGGTGGAGTCCCCATCCCTGGAGGGGTTTAAAAGCCGTGCGGATGTGGCACTTGGGGACACGGGTCAGCAGTGGCCTTGGCAGCGCTGGTTGGACACAACAAATGACCTTAGAGGTCATTTGGTCAATAGGTGGTTTTCCCACCTAAACTGTCCCGTGAATCTATGAAATGGAGGGAAGGCAAGTGAGGCTTGTGCCAGTACATGCCATGGTGTGTTATTTTAATTGCTGCCCTCAGACGAATTGCAAACAGTGCTGGTTGTGGAGCAAGAGATTTACAGGCCTTTTCCACTTGTTGCCTTAAGCTCTGAGTTGCAATGAGAACGACGGTGACCACCTGGACCGAGACCAGCAATACCCCAGCAACCAGAAAACCAAGCGCATGAGGACGTCCTTCAAACACCACCAGCTGCGGACAATGAAGTCCTACTTTGCTATTAACCACAACCCCGACGCCAAGGACTTGAAACAGCTAGCTCAGAAAACCGGCCTCACCAAAAGAGTTCTCCAGGTAAGCAGAGCAGTCTTTTCTCTTGAAAAGTAAATTTTATATTTAAAATGTCGTCAATTTCCCTGGGTTTCAAGCATTTCTCAGTCATTCGTGCTTTCTGTGAGGCTGCAGTGAAATCCCGCAAAGTATGGGAAGAGTTAATTCCTCTCAGTTTCCCTAAAGCAGATCGTTTGGGCTCTAATTTTTAATGAGAGTTGTGAAGGTTTGGGGCCCTGCTTGTTTTCCTGGAGTTACTTAATTCTGGTGCATGTTTTAGCTTTCAGTCTGCTGTAAGAAAAAGTGACTTATTTTAGTTAGTGTGTTCCCTGTAAATAGAGAGCTCTTAGTTTCGAAATCACTGACAATGTTTACCTTTTAAGAAATTAATCAACAGTTTGAATTTATTTTACCAGGACAAGGAGGATAGCTTTTCTTTCATAACTGAAGGAGGCATAAAATTAATTTTTCAAAAATTATTTTTTTTATTCATAGTTTAGTAAGTTAGAATAAAGGGGACTGCATTTTAAAAGTGCTTTTTCTCTGAAAGCTGGATTTTTCCTACTTGATGGGTACACACTTCATGTGAGCTATTGTGGGAAGGGAAGGGAAGGGGGGAATATTAGTTGGTTCAGCTCCCCCGTAAAACAACTAATGACAAACTGTACATGATCACTTCTCTTGGCTGTGCCCATAGCTGGAATTTGTGGAGTATTTCTGCGGCTGGTTTGCAGTGGTGGAACAGATTCCCAGCACCTGCTGCAGTGTCTCTCACAGCAGTCCTTGATCCACACTCGTGGGTGCAATAACTCACTGTGTTTGTGTACCCTTAGTTTGACCCTTCTCCTTTATTTTACCCTCCGAATTGAGACACTCCAGTAACACCAGTTCTGTACCCTCACACCCGAGTCACCTGAGAAGTTTCACACAGTGCGTTAAGACATGAGATCAGTGCTTAGAAAGTGTCTTTCTCTTATGTCACCTTTCTGTTCCTTCTCATTCCCCACTGACTTTGACTTCCACCTCGCTCTTCTCTTTTCACCTCATGGGTCTTTCCTTCCAGCTTTTTTCCAAGTTATCTTCTCTGTTTCTTCCTTTTCAGAATGCATTTCCTTGTCTCCAGAATTGGACTCCATCCCATTATGCCTCCACTCCTCTTCGTGTTTCTTCATTGCTTCTGTTTCCATCTTAAACATGTCACATGTTGCAGTTTTAAGGTGCTTTGTTTTCCTCTTTTGTTTTGTAGCAGACCCTTAAAATTCCACCAAACTTCTGTTATCACTTTGGTATTTGGTGTTTCACTTCTTTTACTTTCCCAGTTAAATACTCCTTCGTGTCTGGGTTCCTTTAGCTGCAGTGGTGAAAGGTAATAGTTGGTGGTGAGGATTGCACCCTGAGGGTGATGCTGTCGGAGGCAATTCCAGAAAAGTGTGAAGAAGAGTGATACTTCGTCTGGGATCACTTGAGTTTTCCTGTCTGTTACGAGCACTCTCCGCTCATGAATGTTTTGTTCAAAAATTAACTTGGGCCATGAAAGAAACAACTTGTTTTATGTGTTTTAGAACCTTTGTGCCCAGTTGGTTCACCTCTCTCACCTGTGAGAGGCCATTTTTCACCTACATGAGTTTCAGGTTGCTCTCTGCTGGGGAGAACTCACTGTGATGTTGGTTACTGAGGCAGTGTCACTAGTTCGTCCTTTCGAGCCAGGAGGGCTGGCATTCCGTCTGTGTCCCTCCCTGCACACAAGGTGATCACTGACACTGCTGATGCATCCGTGTGCCCTGCACCCCACAGGGGCTCAGACTCCCAGTGTACATGCCCACCTGCCAGCAGGAAGAGCTCTCCCACACTCCCCTGTAGGGCTTTGTGGGCTGCTGGCTTTGTGGTGTGTTCAGGCCCCAGTTCAGTCAGTGAGGGATCTTTGGGTCCCTTTAATAGAATGTATTCTAATGGAAAATGCTGGGCAGCAGATCAGCAGAAACAGAGCCTCTTGTTGTGAAACCAGTGCACTTCCTAAACACACAGGGAATGCTCCTGGTGATTTAGGGAACAGCCATCATGCTCCTGCTGTAGAGACAGTCCCACGTGACATGTCATGAGGGACTTTGTAGATGAGTAGAGAATTTGAGTATATTCTTAATCATCTGTGATACCAAACTTGGAAGACCTGACTGGTGTCTTTGCTTTATATACAATATTTCACCAGCTGGATGTGTCCAGTGGTGGGATGGCCTGGAAAAGTAAAACTCTGCTTCTCCCAGTGCATTGCCTTCAGTGCCTTTGTAATGCACACTGTTCTCCCTAAGTAGCCACATTAGAATCACAGTAAGCCTATTTATATTTTTAACAGCAATATTTTTTTAGCTTCCTTCCAGTTTAGGTTTATATTTACTATATAATTCATGTCCCTTTTGTACTACAGCTGGCAACACAAGCCCTTCAGTGTTAGCTATCATTCATACTTAAATGGACCAGCTAATTGTGAGCTAGCTAACTAACCTAACTGGCATAAATGCTGCTCATTGGGGAGCTGATCTCTCTTATTGTGAGTTTAGACAGGGAAGGTGGAAGTGGATACCCTGAGGAGGTATGGTTTGCTAGCTATGGGTACGTACCTCTTCTCTCCCCAGGAGTCTGCAATATGTTTATCCATGGTCAAAGCCATTTAGGAACATAAAGCATCATTTTTCAGTGGGTGTGTTGTAACCAGTGACTCGTTCCTGGATCACTCCCCAGGGAAGTTGCTGTCAGAACCCTACAAAGATCACTGTGCACATTTGGAATTCTCTGTTTCAGTTTCCAGGAGCCAACCAGCCTAAAATGTTCGACCCAGGGTGGGGACCTGCAGTGCCCTGGGGTGAAGGTTTGCTTTAGGCTGCAGACTCTTCCCGAGCCCCACTCGTTAAACGCCCCTGGGCCCCCTTGGACTGGGCAGTCGCTAATTACAGCAGAGCAATCACCATGTGTGCAGTGAGCGAGCGTGTCTGCTTTACATCCTCCGTGTTGTGTTTCTCCACTTCCTAGCTAGTGAAATCCAGGGAACCTGAATGTCTCCAGGTACTGTGGGAACGAGCCAAATTGTGTTTAAAAAATTGTTTCTAGCAGAAGCTGTTTATACAGCTAATTTGGAACAGATGCAGCAGTGGAGGTGTTACAAACCAGAAAACAAAGTCATCTAAGGTGATGATCTCATTCGCTGCAGCGTCCAATTCCCTTACAACACTTAGTGGGCTCATTTTCAATACTTCCCTATCATATGGAGATGATATTTTATCCCTGTTTGACTCAGTGGAGACAAAGAATTGGCTGCCCAGCCCGCTGAAGAGACAGTGCAGTGTTTTCAGCTCAGTAAATACGGCTGTGCCCGGCCAGGCGCCCGCCCTGCTCACCCGAGTGTGCAGCAGCAGTGCTGGGGCTTCCAGCTGCTCTTGTTTTGCAGGGGGACTTTGGGTTCATGTTTTCCCCTTTGATTTGAAATAGCTCAGCCTTGTGCTGATACAGTTGGACAGAAAACCACTAAATACTTCCCAATGATTTTGTTTGTTCCTCGGTCCTGAAGACCAGATTCCCAATTGTGTAATTGATGTGAGATAAGTCCTTCTGGAAGGATTCTCTCAGTTCTGTGTGTTTGGGCTGTTCTTTCTGTAGTGCCCTTCCAGGTGCAGGGCATGCACACTGCTGTGTCCAGCTGGAATAATGGCCCAGGGCAGCAGGAGCAGCCCCACAGCCCAGGGGACAGGAGTTTTGCTCTTTCACTACTCTCTAACATGGAATCTTTGCTGAATGGTGTCATATCTTAAGCGCATACCAGAATGTCAATATGGTGGTAATAATGTTATCCCTTTCTATCATAAGACAAGGCCTTTTCAGAATTTAAATTAACCAATAATTGATGTATTTTCAGTAATAATATGAATATTTATTGCTAGACAATTTTAAAGTGCCTTATAACCATTATCTGATTAACTTTGACAATATCTCAGTGAGGGAGGGAGTGAGAGCAGTTATATAATCTCTGTATTTGAATGATACCTACAAGATTAGTGGTATTTTCTGTGTTTAACAGGAATTACTACTATTAAAGAGACAATGAACCATGTTATATGTGCAGCTCCTGAAAGCAGTGTGGCTGGCCCTTGGTAAGGGCAGCTGAGCTCAGGTTTTCATATTTAAGGGGAGATAAAGGGGGATACAGAAACACCAAGAACCTCAGTCAGTTTACACACTACATTTCAAACCACAAACAGGAACAAAACTGTGGAGCCTCTCACCCTGCTGGGGTTAAGGAGCAGTTGGACATTTAGGAACAGTGTAAATACACAGAATAGTTCTGGTGTCTTCGACAGCTCTACACGCTTTAAATAAGAAGATTGCTTTGTGAATAGGAAGAGAAATGTTGCTCATATTTGGGACTACTGCATATAAAAATATGTGTATTTCTAAAGAACATTAGTGTGAAATTATGCACAAGTAAGTGCACATGCCACTGGCCTAGTGGTGGTCTTGCCTGTTGTGTTTTAATTATTGCATAGCTACACACAGAGAGCAAGAGCAGCAGCCCCCAAGCTCCTGCTTCACCTGCTCAGCTGCCATCCTTCATACAATCACCACAAGGTATTTGGAAGAAATCAAACCCAAATTACTTTGTGGAACAAATATAAATTATCTCCTACTGAAAGGTAAAAAATCCCGTAAACATTCCACTTGCTGGGTTTTCCCATTCCTAACCAGCTGGCACTTCAGGCTTTGTGGCTTGAAGAGCCAGAACCAACTATGGGCTACACTGGTGTCCCCTGCACATGAGGGGCTCTGAGCAGTCACGGGACAGGACACTGTGAATGTGTCAGGCAAAATTACCCCTTCTGGTTTTGCCTCCCTTTGACCACATCACCGGCCCTTAGTGGGGTCACTGCTACCATGGACCATGTTATAAAATCACAAGAATGTATTTCATGCACTGGTTTAGGAGACCTTTTGTTTTGTGGTTCATGCCTGGCCCATTAATTTGTGCCTAAGGATTATTTCCCTGTGGCATTCCCTGGAGAACATGTGAGAGAGTGGGGGTGCACCTTAAAGACCCTTGTCTGGGGGAAAGCTTTCCAGAGAAGGAGTAAGAGTGCTCATCTGGGGGAATTTGTGGCTGGAGCATCCCTAGATGAGCAGCAAACCAGTCAGAGGTGAGCCAGCTGAGGCGGGTCCATGAGCTCTGGCTGCCACCGGCGAGCTGGGAGTGCCAGGGCAGCACGTCCAGCAGTGTCCGTGTGTCCGGGTGGCTCCCGGTGGTCAGGCCTGGAGTGGATCCCACGGCAGGGCCTTCAGAGCCAGGGGGCAGAAGCTCTGCACGGGCAGTGTGGCCTCGGGAGCCCCACACGCTCAGTGTCCCTGGGCAGCCCACAGAGGAGCAGTCCAACAGAGATCCTGTCGGCCGTGCAGCTCCTGCCCTCGCCCCGCTCCCTTCTCCGGGAGGAACAGACATGATGAGGCTCGTGGCGTTTGGGATGAGAGGCTCGGTCCTACCCCTCTGAGCAGGGCAGCGTGAGGACAGCAGGGTCAGCACCCAGCCCACTGCAGAGTGTACCAAAGGCAGAGGCCTTGGGTGAGCGAGCACAGGGACATCTCACCCGGCTGGTAGCAGAAACAGCACCTGGTAACACCAGACACCACCTGGAACACAGGGCAGCTAATGACATTTTCACATTTAGTCCAACTCATATGCTGGGCTGTGGTGTTGGCAAGTTTCACAAACAGTTTTGTTTTATCTATTTTCAAAAAGGTTAGACAAATATTTTATCTTTAAGAACTCCTGCAGACAGTGGAAAGCATTATTGGACCCAAACACTGAAACTTGACTGAGGAAGATGAAGTTGTAGCTTTTTTCCTTCAATCAGATAATAATCAAGGAATGCAAGAAGTAGAAACCTTGGAAAAAATTCTGTGCATGGATGTAATTCCTGCTGAAATGACAGTTTTTGATGCAGTGTGGGTCTCTCTAATACCATTCAAGCCTCTTTTCCCAGCATTATTCCACTACTGAAAACATTTGAGGAAGGAAACTGGCATAGGCAAAGGGAGCTGAAGCACTTGAGAAAGAAGAGAGAGGAGAGTGAGGAAGAGGGCCAGTCCTTTTAGAAAAGGGGATGCCAGCAGACACTGAGCCACAAGGAAGCTCCTGGGGAGCAGGAAGGCAGGACGTGGGATGTGCCTCTGGTGCTTAGGTGGGAGATGGAGTGAGACACGAGGGTCCCAGGCTCGGGATTCGATGTTCCGGGCGCTTGTTGTCCACAAAGGCACTGAGGGCCCCAGGGCTCGTGCAGGTGTCCACGTTCCTACGCCCCCTTTTACACAGCCTGCACTGGCAGATCCCACCTCTGGCCTCAGTGCCCTCCTGTCCCAGGCAGAGTTCCCAGGGATTGCAGGAGAGGGAAGGAGGAATCCTCCGCAGGCAGACACCGCTTCTCGTGACCAGGGCTACTTTTCTAACGTGTTACCAGTAAAGCCAGCTTTGCCGATTCCAGCGCTGATGAATTTGTGAATGTGCTTTTGCTTTTTGAAACGCTGCAGCTCTTTAAATGCTACCCTGTTCTATTGAACTGTTCCAGGTTTGGTTTCAAAATGCTCGAGCCAAATTCCGACGGAACCTCTTGCGTCAAGAAAACACAGGGGTGGATAAGACTTCAGACTCAACACTGCAAGCAGGGACCCCGTCGGGCCCTGCCTCCGAAATCTCCAATGCCTCCATGAGCCCATCCAGCACTCCCACGACTTTAACGGACTTGACTAATCCTACTATGCCTACTGTGACGTCTGTCTTGACATCAGTGCCCGGGAGTCTTGAGGTTCATGAATCTCGAAGTCCTTCACAGACAACTCTTACAAATCTTTTCTGATGACTCTTTCTTAATAATTTCTTTAAAAAAGAAATTATTCTTAGCTGAAATTCCAAGTGTATTTTAATAGAGGCTTTGAGCAACTGACTAACCACAATTAGGATCTCTCCTAAAAAAACAGAAGGAAATGTAGTGTTCTGGTATTATGGAGTACGGACTGAAGAATAACTTGGAAGATCTATTGCAACACAACATTTGTGTAACTGTACAGTTTTGTGGACTGAGCAAGGGAAACAGCAATTAATTTAAGTTGGCTAAAGCTTCTGTATTTTCAAAGACTGCCATGTGCCTTATATACTGTTTTATCTACATTCTTTGGATTCCATGTCCACTTCTCTCTTTTTCTCTCTGTATATTTATGACCAGGGCTAAAATGTTAAAGAGTTTGTTCCTTTGGATAGTCCTAAGCCTTTCATTGGTTGCTTTGTTGTTTTAGAATTTTGAGGTCGAAGTCTGTTCGAATACCAGAATTTGTAAAATCTAATCAGTAATAAAACCACTTACGGAAACTACTTGGTAATGGCTGCAGTTACATTTAACATTAGTGTCACAATTGAGATAGGCTGAGTGGATGTAAAAGGGTTAGAAAACTGCACTGCAAACACAGTACCTGCCTAGGAGAAACCCTAAATATGATGTACACATTCCTCCTGCTCCTGAAGTATCTATGGGTGAGAAATCCAGCTCGTGCAACAGTCTAGGTATCTTCATTGTAGAGAAATAAGTGTGAGTTGCAGGTAGAAGTTACCAGAAAATGTTCAGATTCCAAGAGAAGAACTACACTCAGTTTAGCAGTGTGGAACAAAGCTGCCCTGGGCCTGCCCTTGTGCAGGATGGGCTTGTCCCGTGCCCGGGGAGGTGAGTGGGGCCCACAGCCCCACGGGCACCGGGGAGGGAGGGCCCTGCACAAACACACAGGGATTTCAGCCTGGTTTACAGCATTGGTGGGCAGAGTCGGGGCAAAATTATGTTCTATGAAGTCACAGCCTTACATTTTGTAATGCTTTGAAGGAATAAAAAGCCAAGGAAGAATATGATACTATTGACACTAATAAAAGTGGTTATTCCTTTAATGATTACAGACCTTTCAGTACAATTGAATTCCTTCTCCAACAAAATCTCTGCAGAATATATCTCACGTTTTGAGTTCTTTTTCCTATTGTTTTTAAGGATGCTTTTCTGTAATTAAAGAAATACCTCAGCAAAGTTTAAATATGTATAAGGATGAGTGTACACTATGCTGTTTGCCCAGTAGGTTTAGAGGGTTGGAGTGGTACATAAGATGCAGATGGTTGTTCCTTTTCAAACCTGTTCCAATCAGTTATTTCAGTCAGATGTTGGGTTGTACATGGCCAGCTCTCTAAAACTAATCCCTCATTCCCATTGGATCAGAATTACTAGAAGATTATTCCAAATAAACAGCAAGAGAGGTGCCAAGATTCATGTTCTTTGCCCTTCTCAGGGCATTGAAGATGATTTTGCAGGCTGGACTCTTTGCTAACAATGTTTTGGTTTTAAAAGCGCTGCATTTATTCCACTTTCTGAGCTGAAAATTTGCCATTCTTGTGCAAGCCAAATTCCTGTCGAGATCAGGGAGAGATTTCAGAGCATGAGGACTGTGGGATAGAAATGCTGACATAATTAGGTCATTTATTAACCTTTTTTACACTTCAGCTTAAAAAAACCCCACAGGTGAGCTATGGGAAAAGCAAGATAGTCCTCAAAAGATGAAAACTAGCTGAGATCTGTGAGAGGGATTAAGGTCTGGTCACCAAACCCAAGGGGCTGGCAGAGTCCTTTGAGTTTATGCACAGTGATGAGACATGAAACCCGATAATTTGGGTTGAATTAATAACTGTTATAGGTTTGTCCAGGACATTTTTCCTCGCAATCCAAGTGTCTAATAAGGGCATTGTGCTGGTTGCTGGACTGTGACAGGGCACAGATCTGCCTTTCAAAGCTGTTCCGACACGGACATTCTGCTCTTTGTAACGTTTTGTTCGTTGTCAATCACCTTGGAGATTTTATTTTTCTTCACCTGCTTAGCTGGATCTTTTCTTGATTTAAAAGGCAATTTTGGTCCACCATTCAATGGTTACAGCCCGTAATTAAAACCCTGTGTATTAACCTGTAAGCAGTTTGACAAAGCCAGATCCTGAATTCTGAAGTGTTACGGCAAATGTAGCGGATACCAGTTCCAATGGTTCTTTAAAATTGTACTTCTCTTATTTGTGATCTTGTATTTTAACTACCTGAACCCACGTGGATGGAAGGACCTTTCAAATCAATTCTCAATATTGCCTTTTCAAACACCTGACCTTCATGAAGGGGAATATCCTTGTGTTAATCTTATCTGAAACCTATACAAGACAATTAGAGAAATTGTCTGGTTTAATCAAATCAGGGATTTTGCATATAAATAAGAGACAATATTCTATGTAGGGTCTTTATGTAGGTGCATTAGGATTCACTCTGGCTCCGATGGCCTATGTTGTCCCCATGATTGTTTCAATCCTGTGGTATTGTTTGGTTGTTTAGAGCTTGTTGGTTTTGAATGCTGTACATTTTTTTACTACTGCAATCCTAATGTTTCTTCACATTCTTGTACAGTTCCACATTTGATGTATTAGTCTGGAATTCTGTTAAAAACATGAACAAAAATGGAAATGATATTTCTTTGGAAGTGTATTTTTACTGTATATCTAATTTGAACTAGTTGAACATACTTCTTTACATTTTGCATGATAGGTGTGTAGTTCATTTTTTAAATATGAAAGAGAGTTAAGAGTAACTTAGAATGAGAATATAATGAAACTATACAAATATGGAAATACATACAATGATTTGCTACTTTTTGACTCAAGAAACTTTTTGAAATACATTTTACCTAGTTTATTTAAGATAATGCAGGTATTTTGTCTTTGAGTTCATACATAATACCGAATATGAGAGGGGATTACACACTAGAAGAACTTTCAAATCACCTTGGTAGTCACCACCACACTGGATTGTTCTTGTCAAAGAGAGAGAAAGGACATTTGAATTTAAGAAAGCTGAATAGATATGTTTTAATCTACAACAGAGAGGGATGGGATTGCTGCAAGTGATATGTAATCACAGCATAAAATCTATTGACACTGTTAATGGCTGCATTTCAGAAAACTTATTTTTTGTTCAAAATGTCTAAGTTTGGGACGACAAGACCAAGGATGATTATACTAATGAAGAAACCGAATGAGTGCCCTGGAAGCAAAAGTCAATTTATCAAATATACTCTGGATGCAGAAACTGCCTCCAAGATATTTTGGTTTCCAAACTATCTTTTCCACCTGGCTGCTAAAAAGCCCCACATAATTAGGCCACTTTCCTCTAACTGCTATTTTTTGTCTGTTGGAAGGAAGCTTGGGCACCTGTAGAACAATCTTCATCTAAAGGAAAAGAAGACAAAACCACAAGTCAAAATAAGCATCAGCATTCACATTTAGGTGTGGCAATGGCAAAGACATTCAGGTGGCTGAAAGGAGTTCTGTGTGTACCTGCTTATGGTCTTCATAATGCCTGGAGGGAGAGATTTTAATTGAAAGCAGTTGAATTATGGGGGTTTTTGTTTCTAACTTCAGCAAGCCAGAGCTAATTACATCACTGTCACTGTTTTTTAAAAGGAAATTTGACATCAATTGCCATTAGGAAGGGCCATGACATCAAAGACAGTGTGAAGAGATAAGCCCAGACTTTTGAGGAAGGACTTTTTCCCCCTTTCCTTCCCGTGTTTCCAAGCCTGGCTGTCCTACAGCAGCTCCCTGCCCCAGCCCATACCCCCTGCCAACGTGCTCCCTCGGAGCTGGCATGGGGCAGCACTGCCCCTGTGCCTCTCCAGGCAGTGCCCACAGCCCTGTGCCTCTCCAGGCAGTGCCCACAGCCCGGTGCCTCCTGCAGCCTCTGCTCCTCCTGCGGGCACTGGGCCCTTCTCAGTGAGGGCTGACAGCACCCCTGGTAGCAGCTGATGGATCTGGCGCTGCAGTCACCGTGTCCGTGGCATGGCCTGGGGCGCTGTCCCCTCCCTGTGCAGAGGCTCCAGGTGGGCAGAGCAGGTGCCTCCACTCCTGGGGCACGAGCCAAGCCCTCAGCAGTGTTCCCATTCCTGCTTCCCAAGGTGCTGATTCGCACCTCCCTTTCCAGCACGCCCTTCGGTCTCGTCCTGAGAGGGAGTTGATCAGAACTCTGCTTAATCCCTTCCTTCCAATCATTTTGCCTGAGCTTGCAGTGTCTTTGCTTAAAAAACTAAGGAGAGGGAACCCCCACCATGGTTCACCCCTCCCCAGCTCACCCTTGGGGCTGCCCAGAGGTGGGGACAGCACCACCACCCCTGTGGTCAGTAAGTATTTTGGGCGTTTTGTTTTGAGCAAAGCACGCTACTTAAAATATGCAGCCTGCTGTCAGTAAATCCAGACCTTGCAGTGTCATTAATGTACTAATGCATAACACTGTGCAAATTATCATTATTTCCAGAGAATGCCACTGCTGTGGAAGTTCTTCTTTTGATGAAAAAAGTCCCTGTAAAAGGCCCAGCTCTGCATATTTGTTTACACAGCTTGTTTACATGCCACTATATCAATTGATTACATTGTAAAACCCAGCACTTAGCAGGAAGTTACATTTTTGCATCAACCTTTAGGAAAAAGAAATAATTAAGCTTTTCATTAACGAGAGAGACCTATTCTATCCCGTGCATAGTTTAGCACAGTAGCTATGGGGGACAAAAAAAAAGTAGCAGCCAAAACAAGAGGGATACAAATATTTGGAAAGCGTGAGGTGACTCTGTGGTGACCTGGTTCAATTGATAAATCTCAGCAATGCCTCTCTCCACATACAGATCCCGGGGTCATTAGTGCTGGGAAGCCACAATGGATCTGCAGCACTGCAAACACGGAAATATCCACTTATTTTTCCTCCAGTGACACAAAACTACCCAGGCTGTTATCCATCCATGGCACAGCAATTACTGGGAATTTGATGTTCCCATTCAGAAATAGGGAGAAGACCCTCAGGCTCCAGCAGTTTAAAGTGTCCCTAGAAAAGGGGTTTGGTTTCCCATGGGCACGCTGGTCCAGTGCAGAGTAACAGTGACAGGAGCTCTAACCCGTGGATTCTGGAAGCTGGGGAGGATTCCTTCCTTGCACTGAGCTCCCCCCCAGGTTCTCCCAGGCTCTCCAGGCACAGCTCTGGCAGATCTCGCTGGCTGTCCTGGCTGACTGGAGGCAGCAGTGAGGCCAGGAGGCTTGTTTGTGTCCTGGCAGCTCTGCCTGGTGAGTTCACCTGGTACACTGGCAGCACGGCCGAGTGCCTTGGCCAGGCAGTGCCCCTGCCCACCTGGCACTCTGGAGCTCCACCTGAGCCGCTCACAGTGCCCAAATCCTGTGCAGAGCAGGGTCCTGCCCAGACAGCCCCCAGCCCAGACAGCGGTGTGGCCCACGTGTCTAATCTAACCCTGCCCGTGGGAAGTGAGACCAGCGGGCACAGCTTTATCTGCTGCTCTCTGCTTACAACCCCCAGCCCACAGAAACCGCGTGTCCACCAGCTCCTTCCTTTGCCTTCCCACGTCATTTCCATGTGTTTCATCAGTCATTATCCTGTCCTTCTTCTGGAAATGACTGACAAAAGAGATACTCTGTAATATGGCTTTGCAGGCTGTGATTGTGGCAAGAAACTGATGCCAAGCCTCACCCAGGTCTGGGAAAGGATTCTGGGAATGTAGGGAAGAGCAGTTTCTGAAAGGCCAGTCTGTCACCCAGAGACAGATAAGAGGGTGAACAGACATCACTGCTTGGACCACATTCCCCAGTGGCATCTCATCTCTTGAATCTAGAGCATCTGAGAAGTTGTTAATGGTCACATGAAACTTTATCCTTTCTTTTGTAATTATCCCAGACAGGCAGTTCCAGGTTTTTCCCACTGTAGACCCTGGAACACTTTCTGCTGGAGCACAGACTGTGTCTGGTGGATTTAACCCTGCTGACCACGGACTTGCCTTTGTTAGTTCACATGCACAGATCCCTCAGAAGTAGCTCAAAAGCTTTTACATGCACTTCTGTTCCTGTCTGATCTGACCGTTTCTGAGCAGCCAGCAGACAAGTGTGAGCTGCCCACGGACTCGGGAGATGAGATGTTTCATACCAGGAGCTTGCTCTGCGCTTTGAACAGAGGCTCTTCCCTCCAGCACTGTCTGCAGTGTGCACTTTCATCTGGGCAGGGCTCGTAGGAGAGTCCTTGGAAGGGGCTGCTGCCCTGGCCAGCTGCTGATGCCTTTTGGACCTGATGTTATGCTTAAAGAAATCAGGCATGGATGTTCCTACCACCTTGTTCAGTCAGTTCTAATTAATGCAGACCCAGACTTTCCCCATTTCATACCCATTGGCACTGACTCCTAACACCTCACCCAGCACTGAGTGACAGCAGAAGTCACACTGTCACTGGCGCTACAGAAATAAGCCCAACCACCCACCCTCTGAGAGGCTTTTTAACGTAATGAAGGCCATTTGTGGCCTTCATTTCTCTGTATGCCTTTTCCAGTTCTGCCCTATTGTGCCTACAGAATTCAGGAATCCACCTTAGATTAATATAAAAGCTGTACAATGCTCTTTTCTGTGATTCTTTACTCCTCAGCTCCCTGAGTGCAGGCAGCTCCTACTCATGTTTTGTGTTCATACTCTCTTTTTCTGTCCCTGTTTTGTCCCAGAGATTATAGATTGTGCACACCAACACCCACTGGCACTGACAGGATTCTCCAGAGTCCCTTCTGGCTTTTCCAGCACAAAAGAGGAGTCTCAGAAAAGACCCTGGCAGCTATTTGTAGAATTACCTTCTCCCCACAAAAGAGCCCCAGCTCCTGGGGCTGTGTGCTGGGAGCCTGAGGGGTGTCACAGCCTCTTATGTGCAGGTGCCACCATTGTCAGCTGCCTCAGAACAGCCCCAACGCTGGGCTGCTTTTACAAGACCTGCGTAAAAATGTAATCCACTTTCATTCCAGAGTGACACCGGGGCTGATGCCAGGCATTAAAGGGAAGATTGTGTTTCTGGCAGGACCCCAGGTATTGCTGTGCTCTCTTTTGGTGCCCGTTGGCTGGAGCAGAGGCCGGGGCAGCACTCCTGCCTCCTGCTCCCAGGGACGCTGTCCAGGGGTTGCTTAGCGTCACTGGGCAAAGCGCTTTGAAGTTCCTGAGCAAGCAGTGCCAAACTGGAGCACAATGCAGAGGGGAAGTCACTGCACTTCCCCAGGGAGGCCGTGAGAAAATGGCATGGAGCAGAGGAGCGTGGCCATCCGTGTGAGCCTCCAGCCTCACCCCGAGCCCTGGCCACGGCCTGAGCCCATCATGGGACACCTGAGCTCTGAGACCAAAACTACTGCATGTCCACTTAGGGATTTGCAAGATGTGTGGGAACACACAAATCAGTCCCACGCCAGAGACTCAGAGGAATTTAGGGTGGAAGGTACTGAAGGGAACATCCGTTTTCCTGGCAGGAGGCACTAGATCATATATTTGGTACCTGCAGATGAGAAAGCAAGGCCTGTGAAGGAAACTGAACACAGGCAGGGCTGAGAGCATGAGCAGTCTATCCTTTCCCTTCCCTGAGAGACAGTAGCAGTCCTAGGAGCTTTACAACAGGAGGAAGGTAAGGATACATTCCTATTTCAAACCCAAGCAGTGTTTGGGAAGAGCAGTGGCCCAGAGCTCGGGAGTGCCAGGGGAAGGAGAAGTTTCTGTGCTGGAGGCAATGCTGTCCCCAGCTGCTGGGAAGGCTTTTGGTGTGAGGAACAATTTCAGCTTCGTGCTGCACAGGTCAGGGAGGAAATTGTCTCTGGTGTGTGTAGCAAGCCCTGAATGCCCTTCCCTCAGCAGGGCTCAGCACCCCCAGTGCTCACCAAGGGAAGAGAAGGCAGGAGGGTGCCAGGGCTGTGTGTTCCCTTCCACACTTCCAAGTGTCCTGTCAGAAATGAGGGAGACAAACCCAGGCTACTACACACACTGCCTTTGTACCCCAAACTGCTCTCTGCTGCTGTGAGCTGGCTCCCTTCATTAGCTGCATTCACTTAGCAGCAGATCTGTTGTTCAATATGAATAACTGACAGGGAAAAGTGTCACTTGCTGCCCCAGCGCCCCACGATCCTGGCTGCTGAGCTTCCAGCCCTGCAAAGCCTGGAACAGGAAGCTGTAAGCCCAATCTCTCCTTTTACAGAGTTTAATTTTGGGTATGTTTCTTATCTTGGTGAGTTACTGAACTGTTGAAAGTGACAAAACCAGATGCCATAAAATGCACGGAAAATGCAGCTGGACTGAACGTCAAGTATTAACAAAGCCAATTCCCTCGACAGACACTAATCTTACACCTTCAAACCCAGGAAAGATTCAGTTAAACTCACAATCGTTTTATAGTCTCTGCAGAACCATAGCAGCTTAGGGATCCTTTGTTATTCCTCCATAAAGAGGAAAGTTATAGTGAACATGCCCTTCTTAAGTTGGGTATTTTTAAATACTAACGTTTATTGCTCTGCAGTTTCTCTTTATGTGTGCACAGAGAACAAGAAAACACCTCACTGCACAGGCCTATTTTTAGAAAGGATAAAAGAGCCCTCTGTAAATAACCGTTTTCTTTTGCCATTTGCATAGCTGATCACTGTTAATGATCCAGGTAATGGATGCACTGGGGAGCTGAAGCCTGCAGTCCTGGGCTGTGGTCGGGGTGTGTGTGCAGGGCTGTCCCAGCTCTGGGGAACCCCCTGGTGGGACACACAGACCTGCCCCGTGTGGGTCCAAACCTGCCCGTCCCCACTTTTCCATTCAGTTGCAGAAATGGGCTGATGTGGCCCAGCTGCAGCAATTTCTTTGGATTAGCACTAAGTCTCCAGATTCTCCCACTACTGAACAGTCTTTCCCAGAGCTCCTGTTTCGGGCTTACAGAGGCACAGCACCTGGAAGGTAGCCGATGCTCAGCTTTCCTAACAGTGCCTGAGAACTTTTGGATATAGCAAGAACAAGAAGTAAATACCTAAATATCATCAGAGCCCCTCTGCTTTATCCTCCTTGCTGCTTTTGGACACAGATCAAGGCTAAAAGCATTAGTCTCCAGCACCTAATTCTGGGGGTTTATTAGGTGACTCCCAGATCAGCTCTGTGGAGTAGCCAAAGTGCATTAGCAGGTGATGGCTGACCCAGAAGGTCCCAGCACACAGCCCCCAACCCACAGCCCCCAACCCACAGCCCCAACCCACAGCCCCAACCAACACCCCCCAACCCACAGTCCCCACTGTCACCCCCGTGTCACCTCGCAGGGGTCATGCAGGCAGGGCCAAAAAGCCTCAAAGTTTCCTCACCAACCCAGCCCAGAGAGAACCATCCATCTCGGGTTCCTGCCTGTAGTAAACTCGGTTGCACACAATGTATTTTAAAAAAAGCGTCTTTGCCTGTGTTTCCCACAAGCCCATCTCTGCTATTTATGCGGGGGCATGAATGAGAAATGAGTTTATGTGTTCTTGATGTGGCATCTGGATTGTCAAAGCACTGCATTAAGTTGGCCCCAAGTAAAGGTCTGAACTAAAAAAATAACATGAAAGGATTTGCAGCACTTCAGTTGTGTTGTTGCAGAGCTCAGCCATACATCCGTGTGTAGGAAACACAACACTTTTCTTGCAAGCTGAGCCCTGTGCATCTCACAGGACATTAATGCAAAAAGTGGGAGAAATCCAATCTTAATCTTCCAGAGAGCAAAACACTGATACAACATGTCATGCCCTGTCATCACCTGTTGCTAAGGGTTGAGATATTCCCAGTGCCAGAAGGAGACTGTGAATGAGGAGTGCATTTTGATGACTGCTGAGGAGGGGAGACTCTCAGGAACTGCTGGAAATTCTGCTATTTCATAGTGTATAAAATACAGCTGACCTGAGGCAGAGGATCAGCAGGGGCGGCCTGAGGTGCACGCACTGAAAACATCTCCTTTTGAGCTCCTGACACGTTTAGCAGCTGCCAGTCAAGGAGGAGAGCCGATCCTCTCTTAACCAGACCTCCTCACCGCCTATTGTTGCCAAGGCCTAAAATGTGGCTCCTTCCCCAGCGTTCCCTTGGCCCAGACCGAGCATCTCTTCCAGCTCCACATTCTCCCTACACTCCTCATCTTTTGTGTGCCACTGTCTCGCCTCCACCTGCTGCCCCCCTAGTGCCACCTGCTCGTCCCTCTGCCTTCGGCTCCTTTGTTCCTGTCCCCTGTCCCTGCTCCCCGAGCAAGGCAGCACCAGCAGCACATTGTCCCAGGTTGCTCCCCCAGGGCTTGCTTGTTATTGCAACCGCAGCCTGCCCTTGCATCACCAGGGCCAGCGGCCCCAGCGAGCCTGCCCCGCAGGAACAAAGCCCGCAGCTGAGGGAGCCCCGGCAGGCAGGAAGGAGCCCCAGCAGGCAGGGAGCCAGCACAGCAGCAGCAAAAACAGGGGCAGAGCCGAGGAGGAGACCCTGGGGACAACCAGGGCCAGTGTCGGGGCAGCACTGGCCTGGAAGCAATGGCAGGTCTCTGCACCGACAGAGGGAAACCTGTGGCAGAACCAAACACCCACCTTTGCCATCCGGCAGGGCTGCGTGGGGGCAGCAGAGCCGGGGGTCACTGGGCTGCTCGGCACTGCAGGAAGGGGCTCAGGGCAGAGGGGGATCAGACAGGGTGAAGAACGGGGCACAGACCCCCTCTGCTCTGCAGGAACCTGCTGGGCATGGAAATGCCCCCATTTCTCTAAACAGCCACGCTGGGGTCGCCTCCCTCCAAACCAGAGTGGCTTTAGCAGCCATGTGGCACAAGAAAAGACAGGAAGGGAAAGTCAGAGTGTGTCACAGCAATAGAGAGGCTCTGCCAGAGCCCACCAGGCTTCCTGCAAAACTCCTGCAGACCCTAAATTCCCAGCACTATCGAGCCATGGAAAGGTTCAAGAGACTCTCAGGCCTCTGGATCAGTGAAACAGCAAACAGAACGTGCTGTAAAGCAACGTCACAGGTGCCGTCCCAGTCACAGTGAGCAGCCCAGAGACCCTGGCCTGGCTGGGGCCAGCAGGACACAGAAGGTGGGGTCAGCTCTGGACAGGACAAAGCATGGCTGGGGAGCACTTGGTGACATTACCTGCCAGAAACCATGAACACCACTAAATTAGATTGCAGCGCACCACACTGCCCAGTTCCCTTGGCGAGTGGGACAGCACTGCAGTGTTTGCAGGTCTGACAGGGAAGCAGGATACAATTCCAGCAGGCAGCCCTGCTCTGGGGCTGCAGCATCCAGGGTGGGTGTGAGCACTCCCTGGCCGGCAGACAGGCAGGGGTTGCCCATGCCCGGTGTAACAGCAGCCCAGGGGCAGCACATCCCCGCCCCTGTGGGCACCGAGCAGGGCCCGGCACAACTGAAAGGCTCTCCGAAGTGGGGGCTCGCCGAGTCTCATTTAATTACGAGAGTGGTGCTGGCTCGGCTCGGCCCCACCCACATGCCATTTCACGCCTGATTTCTTCTCTGATTTCTTTGGGGAAAGAGAGGGAATTCGAGTGCATGTAATTTGGGTTAACAAGACGCATTATATGCAGCCTCATTCTTGTAAAAACTTTCACAGGGAAATCACCCAGCCCATGGAGAGAAAAAATTCTCTCCTTATTGTAATTTTTCCAAGGCTAATCAAACTCTCACCATTATCCTATTGATCACAGGGAAGGTTTGATTTTCTACCGGTTGCCTAGTTAAGGTACAGTAGCTGTTGCTTGGCTTACTCCATGCTGTGAGTACAACAGAGATCAACCCTCCATTTCTATGCTCCTTTTTGTGCCTTTCCTAGATCCCTTTTCCCCTGATCATGTGAAGCAGGAATCCGAGCAGAGCACTGACTGGTGATGTCTTTGGGAACCAGAAGGGCGACCATTAAGACCACATGGTTAAGGACAGCCAGACAGTTACATTGTCCTCCTATAACTCACACAGTTGTGTTCCCAAGCTATGGGACAGAGTCCACAGGTGGGCCAC
>JAWWMP010000038.1:1078112-1147553 GCA_035047865.1 Dendrocincla tyrannina | reverse complement strand
GAGGTGTGAGGGCCGAAGGTGTGAGGGCCAGAGGTGTGAGGGCTGGAGGTGTGAGGGCTGAAGGTGTGAGGGCTGAACATGTGAGGGCTGGAGGTGTGAGGGCTGAAGGTGTGAGGGCCAGAGGTGTGAGGGCTGAAGGTGTGAGGGCTGAAGGTGTGAGGGCTGGAGGTGTGAGGGCTGAAGGTGTGAGGGCTGGAGGTGTGAGGGCTGAAGGTGTGCGGGCCAGAGGTGTGAGGGCTGGAGGTGTGAGGGCTGAAGGTGTGCGGGCTGTGTCTCGGAGCCATCTCCCCTCAGGACGTACGCTCAGCCCAGGGTGATGGGGCTGGGGGGACCCTGTGGGGGCCGGGCTGCTGGAACATGGGCTGGAGGGACACAGAACACTGTGGGACACAGCCCTCCTCTGGCAGGGACAGTGGGGCTGGGGCTGTCACAGCAGCACTGTGGGACACAGCCCTCCTCTGGCAGGGGCAGTGGGGCTGGGGGTGTCACAGCAGAGCGCCGTGGGCACCTGTGGTGCCACAGGGGCAGGGCTGTGGGCAGGGGTGGCCTTGGCGTGGAGCAGAGTTCAGCAGTACTTCAGTGCTGATTTAGAACAAGGGTTTGTGGAAGTCCTGTGTCAGTGACTGCTCTGCGCTTTGCCAGTCTCTCATGGTGAGGTGCCAGAGCTCCTTCTCTCCCTCCTGCCTTGGGGTGCCAGCCGTGCTGGATGGGGCCGGGGCACGGAGAGGATGGCTGCACACAGGGGCTGGCAGGGACAGCTGGCCCAGGAGCACAGGACCCCTGTGTCAAGATGGCCAGGCAGAGCCAGCATACAGAAAAACCTGCACAGAGGTTTTCTTCCTCTCTTTCAAATGCCAGAGCAGCCTGGTATGGTGCAGGGCTGGAGCCAGGCCCAGCAGGGCCAGGGGTGCTCAGGTGTTGGGGGAGAGCAGAATAAAGAAAGGATAGTAATGTGCCATTCCCCTGAAATCAGGAACGCTGGACAGCCTGTCAGGAGACTCAGCAAACCTCATTTTGATCAGGATATTCAGCATGCTGGATATCCACTTAATTTCTGATGCTTTGACACAACAAATCTGCACCAGAACATTGGGAAGGGTGAGGTTAAGTGCAGAGATGCACTCTTCATGCATTTATGTGAATTGCATCATTATATTTCACTTATTTTTTATCCACTGCCCACTTGAATTAGTGACAAAGGATTTCAATGCTGGGCATGCAAATTAAAGCAAGAGCTGCTATTGTTTTTTCAGATACCTGTCAGCTCGTCTTGCTCAATCCAACACAGACTGAATTTGAAAGCAGAGGAGCCAGCACTGGGGTATTCCTGGCAGAATGATAGCTGACAGGCTCCTCACAGGCTCCAGAATCAGAGTCATGTCTGACACAGAGGAACATGTGTTGGCAACCTTGCTTGAGCCACGTTTCCAGAGCTGTAAAGAAACTGGAGCATTTCCAGGGGATGACAGAAAAGCTGCTGTTTCAGGGGAGAGCCAGAGGCCATGTCATTGTCATTCTTCTCCTCTGTTTGGCAATCTGCTCAGACTCCTTGGAAGAGCACCTGAGAGCATTATGGGACAGGAGAAGTAATAAAAGTTTTAAGTGATGGTCTGGAACTAGAAAGAAACTTATTAATGCAACATTTATGGCTACAAAGGAGCTCATGCCCATTACGGGCTTGTTGCCATTCTTCTGGGGGGCAGAGTAATGCTTCTGGGGCACAGTCTGCATGATGAAACACCACAGTGTGCAAGGGAAGATAACTTATTTATTTGTTCTTTGAGAATCTGGCTCTGGTGAATACTGGTGTCCCCTCCATGAGGTGCTTGCCATCCTGTGTGTACTGTGAGTGCATAGTGAGTGCTGCCAGTGGTACTGTGACAGATGGGAAGATCCTGCCTAGTACCAGTGATTCACAATGCTTTGCTTTGCTCAAGATGCATCTGGAAAGCTTCCCAGATTATACATCTGCCCCTTTGACACTGAAGCAGCAGTGCAAGTTGGAGGCCAGAAGGAACAGAAAACAGATTTAGTCCGGGCTGTTCTTTGGGGCAGGGATTGTCTGTCTCCATGCTTGGAAAGCAACTGGAGAGCTACCCCAGCCCAGAACGATTCCTAGAGCAATTGCAGTAGAGCTGGGTGCCAACCAACTGCAAATGTGATTGGGGTATTGGAAAAAGCAAGGAGTTCCAGTGTTGTAACTCAAGTTGTGGCTGCCCCATCCTTTCAAGGGCTCAAGTCCAGGTTGGATGGGGCTTGGAGCAACCTGTTCTAGTGGAAAGTGTCCCTGCCCATGGCAGGAAGGAGATGGTTTTTAAGGGCACTTCCCACCCAAGCCACTCTGGGATTACTGTGATTATTTCATTTGTTTTGTTGTGATACAATTTACAAGAATATGAATTTCTTTTTAAAGCAAGTACAGTGCAGGAGCGAGGGCCTTGTCTGAGCCTTGCTTCTTAGGAAGGTGAGACCAGGAAAGTTCCTTATTCTTCATTGTCCAGAGTTTTGACACAGAGCAACCTGCCCCATATTAACTTTTGCATTTCTCATCAAGATGCAACAGACTTTAAATAGCATGTGCATGACTGACTCTTTTTTTTTTCTTCTCCTATGGAGGCTGATATACAAAGTACCTCAAGTGGCAGCTGTCACCAGTGAGGTGGCATTTTTCTTCACTGAGGCTGACAGCAGCTGTCCAGGAGAAGTATGAATGGAATGAGAATGACATCATGTTTATTCAGGAATGACATTCCCAGCCATGGATCAGTGTCAGCAATATTTTGATAAGTTTTAGAATGAGAAAACATTTCTTGAAATGTTCCCTGATTTATCCTTTGTAAAATACACAACACAAAAAATAATTGAAGAGATTGCAGCAGGACAAAGCAGGGCTTGCCTACTGTATGTTTCCACGCAGTGTTTTATCGGTGCTGGAGACAGTCCACAGGCACCAGGACTCAGAGCAGCTTTAACTCTTGCCAGCCCAGCTGGTTCACTCCACATGCTTTTCCCTCTGCTGCTCCTGGCCCTGTTTGGAACTGAGCATAGTGGATTTCATAGGTGTCAAAGACAACAAGTAGCCATAAAGGAAGTCAGTCAGCCAGAGCAAAGGAGGTCTGGACTAGCTTTTAGGATACTGAGGCAAAAATAAGAACAATCTGGCTTAATTCCTTACAGTGCAACTCATGGAACTAGTATCTTAAATATATCTGGATGGTTCAATCAGGGTTATCATGTCACAACTGATGAGGCTTTTTGTGGCTGACTGACTTGCATGAAATCTGTTCTGCTGCTAGACACTGTTCATCCTGAAGCCTTATAAAAGGTTTTGTGCACTGAGGACACAACCCAGTGGATTTGAACACCAGAGTCCCAAAGGCCTAAAGATCTGATTTTTAGGTATTCCTTCTTGTGAACTGTCTTACCACAATGGTACAGCTTTCCTCCCTTCCTCTTGTCACTTTCTTGTTGGTTTTTGTTTGGTTGGTTGGTTGGTTTTTTAATGCCTGAGCTCCTTAATTCCATTTTTGCATTGAATTCTGGTCCTTTCTCAGGTCCAGCCACCCAGGCCACTCTCCATACCCAGATTTCAAGCAGTGTTTGAAAGCTGGCTGGCAGGGCCATCCCCATCAGGAGAGAGTCCAGCACGAGCCCTTGGCTGGAACTGCAGCACAAGCTGCCGCAGGCTTTGTTGTTGCTCTGTGACATTAGCTGAGAGCTGATTGTTATTGTTGTCAGTCCTGAGGTACCTGCCTTTGCAGAGCTTCTGGCTTGCCCTCTCGTGCCTCCGTCAGTCAGGCGCTGCTGTAAGTGCTGGCAGGTCAGGGAGACAAATGTTTCCCTGAATTTTCATTCTGTGTGTAAAATTTGAAGATTTGTGTGTGTGTGCCTAGTAAGAGACATAAAGCAGAAGGACATGTGAGGATGACCTCACTGCAACTAATACTATAGCTGAGCTGAAGAGAAACACACCCAGTGTGTGCCAGAGTCAGATGTGCAGCCGGGTGTTAACTTTGCAGCTTTAAACGTATTCGTTCGGTTGTGATCTCCTCCTCATTCTCTCTCTCACCTCCAGACTTGGTTCTCTCATGGTATCAGATTCAACAGGGCTATATTTAATTTGAGTTCAACAGAAGGGCTTATTTAAATATAAACTTTGGGAGTGACAGAGCATTGGCTCAGTATGCAACAAGATGAATGCATGGAAGCGGCTGGTGTCTGGAGAAGGGTGGGAGGAGGTCACCGCATGCCCTGTGAGCAGCCGGTGCAAACAGCAGATGGGCACCTTGCCCTCGCCACAGCCTGCTCTCTGAGACAGTGGTGGCTGCAGCCAGCCTGCAAACACGTGCTGTAGATGATGGAAGATGTTCCAGTTCAGCATAGGTTTCACTCAGGTGAGGACTCGTGCAGTGCCTCGCACCTTGGCAGATGTCCAGAGCGCTCACCTGAGCACTGGGGTTGAGCTGACCCACCCAGCCACCCTGCGAGCTGCTCCACAGAGCCTGGGTGTGTGGGCAGCAATGCCCCGTGACCGTGGAGCTGCTCCCCAGCACCACAGCTCCTGCAGCGCCTTGTGGTGATGGCTGGCTAGGAGATGCCTGAAGGTCTGAGTGTCTCTGAGGGAGCTGCTTTCCTCCGGATTCTGATTCTTTGCAGGGTGTCGGTTGCTGCAGTCAGGCTAGAAAGCAAACCATAAATAACCTACACAGGAGGAAGCATTTCAGGGAAATGTTCCACTGCAGCCTGAAGAGGATTATCAACCAACTGAACTGATTTTGTCTTCTATTTTGTGGGGTGTTTCACACTAGTTTTTTAAATCTCAGACTTAAAAAGAGAAACAGTTTCCATGCATCGTCATTTGATTCACATATGAAATGCCTTTTTCTGACCTAAAGTACACCATTATCATGAACTCAGTTTTAATTTTGTCTAAAAGAGGAGTTGTAATGCAGAATACTTTTGTATCCATGAATTGATGCATAGTCTGTCAGAAATTCCTGTTATATGTACACATGTTCTTTTTCTCGTAACAGAAAAAAGAACTATTAAATGAATACGCAGTGTTCATCTAATTTGCATTTCTAGATACACAGCTTGGGGAGGTTGGAAAAGAGCAAAAGCAGTGGCTACAAGCTGTGGCTTTATGATCACCAGGTCTGCAGAGTAAGAGGCTGTTTCTCTGATTGTTGAATGAGTCTTACATTAAACACAGAGGAAGCTGCTGTTTCATCTGCACAAGCTGTCCTACTCTGGAAAACAGATCACTCAGTTGATCGCTTTACAACCACATGCTAAACATTCTAAACAATTTATGCATTTAAACTGTATATTTTTCTCTCTCAAAACTTGCTACTCTGCAATGTTCCACAGATCTTGTTTATAACACATTCATCTAAAATTATCTCAGTGCACACAGCACCCTCCTATAGAACAGATGCTATGTAACCTGCAGTTCTGTTTTGATCTCAAATCGACGTGTTTAAGCTACTTGTGTGAATTATAAATCGAAAGTAAACTAAGAAAATGAAATTTTTTTTTGCCATGACGTTTCCACAGTTCAATAGTTCTATTCATTTTAGAGTGCCTTTCTGGTGAGACACTTGCAGTTGCTATTTAAGGTTTAACTATTTTTGTACTTCAGGATTTTCTGGGTTATCTTAAAAAAATCTCTAAAAACTAACCTTTCCCAGCAACATGATTGAACTTTTCCTGGGTATCTTCTCAGTTTGTTTCTTGCATCACTTCTGAATTTAGATGAGATTTATATACAAGAGACATTTTCCTTTGTAATTAGCCTACTTATATGTCTTCGTGCATCTTGAAAGGATGGCTAAGTATCTCAGGAGATTAGCACTTGCATCCTGGGACCTTTTCATAGCTAAATCACTGGTTATCATCCTCACATAATTATTCATACTTATTTACTATTTATATTACAGCAATTCCTGGAGGACTCTCCCAGGTTGGGCGCAGTGTGTGAGGTGCTGTAGGTGCACGGATGAGATACGCAGCTGTGCAGGCCTCCAGACTGCTTTTTGAACCTGCCCTTTGCAGGGACATCGCCTTTTGCAGCCCCTCTAAGCAGAGGGGATGGCTGCCCCTTTGCTCCTGTGCACATTTTTGGCTTCACAGCCCTGACGAGATGGTATTTGCCCTGTTTAGGAACTCCGGAAAAGCGTTTTTCTGCACAGTTCTGGCATTGTAACTTGATTTTTGAAGCCTCAAAATATTTCAGTTTCTTTGGGTCTTGTTTTTTTCATAAGATGGAGAGAAACTGATTTCCCCTTCCAGAACATTCTGACTTCTAACAGAGCAGCATCTTTTAAAAAGATGCCCCTCTTAAAAATGTCTTCTGGACACAAATGTTTCTTTATAAGAACACTTTATATTTCTATATAGAAACGAAGAGCTGAAGCCAGGATTGCTTCAAAGCAGAAGCTTCAGATACACTTTGGCGTCAGTATTTCACCATGGGAAAGTCAGGGGCTACAAATGCGTAATCAAAGCAAGGGCAGTAACAAGCCTTGGACTGGGTTTCCTGAAGGTGGAGGCATTGCAAACCCTTTGCCACTGCAGGGCCCTGCAGGGTCCCAAAAGTGTCTGTTGTTCTCCAGCCTTCCCTGGGTTTTTGAGAATCATGTTTCCTGTCTCCTCATCCCTCCTGCACTGAGTAGACCTGGCAGCTCCTTGCTGTGATCCTGACATTGCTGGGGGCTCATGCCTGCAGGTCTGTGGGAATGAGGGGGATGAAGGTGAGGGAGAAGGAGAGGGAGCACCTGCAATCAGTGGGAAAACTACAAAACCAAATAACAATGCTGTGGCCAGAGCTGCCACCAGGTGTAAGGCAACCCAAGAACAAGAAGGCACCAACCAGAGCCTGCCGTGGGCACACAGCAAACAGATGGTGCAGACAACCTGACCAGCCAGGGTGTCAGCTTCCCCAGGGCTCCCTGCAGCAGCCCACGTGTGCTGCACGGCCAGGCACACAGGGAGGTCATTACTCACCTCCAGAGCTACAGCTCTGCCTCTGCTGCACGCCATGCAGGGAGTCAGAGCACTGGGGAGCAGTGGTGGCTGCAGGCCCTGGCTCTGCTGGTGGGAGCTCTTTCACAGCCCTGTTCTGGGGGGCAGAGGGACCACATGAATGGAGCGGAACTGGTGCAGCCATGCTGAAAGGGCTGTACAGAAACTGCTTCTGCATCCAGCACACAACTCCAGAAGGACCGTGGCTGGAGGACCAGAATGTGCATTTTCCTGTTGGCTATTGTTTAATTAGGCTGTTGCTGATGCTGACATTGTATGTATTTTCTCTGCTCTATCTCCTTTCGTTCTTTATTATTTCCTACTTCAGTTTGATGTTGTTGGTATATAAAATTTAAAGAGCTCTAAATTTTTTTAAAGGTCCCTAAAGGGAGCGGTGCTTTTTTGTGTTAAAGTCATTACATGAACACCTGTGAACTGTTGAGTTTAATTGGGCTACAGCTGTTGGGGAGCGAGGGGGGATTTATTGGTTTGATTGGCTGTCTTCAGATTGCAGTGTGTTGTCATGCATTGCCCTTCCAACTTGTCTCTTTAAACAGAAGCACATGTGCGTATCAGGTGTTACGGGGACTGGGATCTGAGGGATGAGGCTGTCAGAGCAGAGTGGATGGTGTGGCCATGTGAGGACGCAAAGGCAGCCAGCAGAGAGCATGGGAAAGCTGTGTCAGCTGTGGGAGCAGCAGATGGCCGGGTTGGCCAGCCTGCTCTGCAGGGCTGGAGGGGCTGCCAAGCTCCCAGAGACATTGCTGAGCAGTGACTGATTGTGCCACAGGGATCCTGGGCAGTGCGGGAGAGCAAAAGATGCTTCCTAGTGTGAAAGTGAGGTCCTGTCTGGAACATCACATGCCTGCATGGACAGCAGCAGAAGTCACTAAGAACTGCCTCTAATAAGGAGGCAGCCAGTAGGAAAGATGATAAACCAGGGCACCTCTGGTGAAGAAGTCCTCTTATTGTGAGGCTGGATCTCCTGCACAGCTAACTGGTCACTTCAGCTCTGCAGGGCATAGAGGCTGCAGGTGTACACAGAGGTAGGGAGGACTGATGAGGAAACTGCTGTGGAACCTCTGAGGTTCCACAGCCTGTGTTTAGCTCAGTCTTCCCTGTAGAGCTTGGCCTAGTGGAGAGCAGCCCTGTCCTCCCTCTGCGGGTGAGTGGGATGGAGTGGGGAGGGCGGTCAGGGCAGGCTGAGCTCAGCTCTGCTCTGCTCAGGCCTGCGGAGGAGGCAGCTGCTGGAGGAGGCTGGGGCAGCACTAACCCCCCTGTCCTCTGGCAGAGCCCACCAGGAAGGTAGTGCCCCCCCCCCCCCATGGGAGGGCTTCCCCTCTCAGCTGGAGGGTTTCATGGGCTGAAAGGGTGCTCTGCTCTCTCGACAAGTCTCCTGCCCCCTGCACCTTCGTGCCAGTGCTCAGACGCTCGTGGGGCTCGCTGGGTCCCGGTTACCTGTGCATGCCTCTGCTTTATTGTTCTGAGTCAGCTCCCTGTGTGTCTGTGAAGGATAGGGACAGAGATACCTCTCTGTTGTGCCTCAGGGTTGGGGGAAGGGTAAGAAAATTCCTTTTGATTCCTTTTTTTCTGTTGTTTTCACACCATTAGGAAATAATTAACCTCCTTAGTGAAAGCATGTCTCCTTTTCACCTGAGTAGGAAAACCTTAAAATATACATACAATATTTTTAACACTAAGCTTAAATTATGCAGTTGCTGCATTTTGATGATAAATATGCAGATGAGAAGATTTCTGCCTCTTTTATCTTGTGGTTCTAACTCTGTCTAAAAACAGATTGTCGCAGTCACCCTAATTCTGAGAAAAACAGCCTTTTGTGCATTGAAAAGCCAAAACAAGCAAGTCTGATGATCAGATCTTCTCTTCCTGGCTGGCATATGTCTGCCATGCTAGTGAAGGAATCACTTATTTCTCGTGGTGATGGCAGTTGGTGCCATCAATTCCTGTCAGCTGGGGAAAGGGATGGGAAGCCAAATTCATACACTGGTGATTAATTCTCGGAGCTCACATGAAGAAAGATGCTCTGAATACCACTGGAAAGCTCTGAGATTGCCCATTCTGCTGCAGTGCAGATATATTCTGTACAGATGTGATTAGATAACTCCTGCCTTTCTGCATCCTGGGGAGAGCCCTGAGTGGGAATCCACTCACATGGGCCCTGGACTGTAGTGTCCAGGGCAGGCCAACACAAGATGGGTGGGTTGCAGGTGTTGGGGAAGGCTGTAGAACTCAGTCAGCAGCAGATCTCATTCTGCATCTGTGCTTGTCTCATTTCTTCAGTTTTGAAGGTGACACTTTCATTGGAGGCCACTACTGCTTTGGGCAGTTTGAGGAGGAGGTGGCTCCTGCTCTGTCTGGGGCAGATGGGGCTTTGGAGAAACTGCTCCCATCAGTTCTTCTCCCCCTTGTCCTGCTCTTTCTCCCTTACTGTCTTATGTACATGCATGCAGTCATTTTGTCTCCAAGGCAGAATTGCCTGCTTCCCTGCTTTTTGGTCTTTCTGGACACAATAAGAATAATTTCTGGTGCTGCTAATTACAAGCAAGAGCCAGTTGATATGTTTGTCGTCATCATTTGCCTTCTCATGAGCAAACTCTGTTGTCACTGGCCATCCTTGGGCTGGCCACTGACACCATGAGCTGCAAGCTGGAGGCAGCTGCAGGGGTGATGGTGGCAGGGCTGACAGGCTTCCCTTCTGTGTGACATTGGGTACGGGCCACAGCAGCTAATGCCTGCCAGAGCCAGTCATGTTCATCCTTCTCCTCCCCAAACCAGGAAATTCACTGCGTGTCTCTGACAGATTGTAAATGAGGGTAGGAAATTTGGCAAAGCATAATGAACAATACTGAGCAGATCTGGAGTTTACAGGCCCTAGCTCCTAATCCCCTCCTTCAACCACTGTGCAGCCTGATGCATTTCTCTGGACACCTGTCAGATTAGTGCTGAAAACACCACTTCAGACCTTACATTTAATCAATCAAGGAGAAGCTACAAAGCTGGGACAGACCAGAACTTACACAGAAGATGGGCTCTGGTGGAGCCAACTGGCCTTGAGTTCCCTCTACAGAAAAACCCTTTAACGTCGCAGTTTGCAAGTGAACGGCATTAAATCAAAGAAGTGTAGAACCAAATAACACTGTCTGCAAGGACTGTGAAACTTTGTTCCCAGGCAGTGTAACTTCTCATTTGACCTGTACATATCCACAGTCAAACATGAAGGGCTTTGGACTCTAATACCATCTGTGGGAATGTGATCCCTTGGCTAGTTTGCAGCTGTTCAGCACTCTCTCAAGATACACTGGAATTGCTAAGTTCAATTGACCTAGGCAGTGAAAATAAGTGTGAAGGGTTTTAATATTGATCTATGAAGGTTATGGTGTTCATAGGCAAATAAACACTCTTGTGTTATGCTTTCTTGCACATTACGTTCTTTTATTTTAGGCTGAGGAAAACTAGTGAGAAAGAACAGAAGCCAAGTCCCCATGACAGCACAGGGAGTGTGTCTGTGCACACGTGTCTGTCAGTCTTTTGCAAACGGTTGCAGACACTCTGAAAACAAAACTAGTTGTACACATGAGAGTTCTTACAGTCATACAGATGGAAAATAATGGGCACTTGTGGCTTGGGCTGCATAATCCGTACAGACTCACACCTTCAGACATCTGAAAATACATTTTCTGATCTCCTCAGACGACCCCCCCATTTTAGGATGTTGGGTAATGAGGGTGAGTCAGCCACATTAGGGCTTCTATTCATCCTATTTCACTGTGCTTAAGCAGTGCAATAGCTACTGGAATTGTACAGGCCATCTCTGCACCAACTCAATAGCACGGCTTATTTCTCCATCTCTTTTTAAAGCCTGTGCAAAAGTAAACCTGCTGGGGTTGTACATTGGTTTTCTTTTCACTCCATAAGCTGCTCCTTTCCCAAGGAGCACAGCACCTTGCTGCTAATCGGCTAATATAGACAGTATGAAGTAGAACTGTAGGGGATTCTGTAGAGAATCTGCCATTAGTTTTTTATGGTTTTCTAGTATTTTCTTGATTAAAGGGTTCTATCAGAAAAGCAGTGGTCCCGGGGGCATCTTTCCTCAAGGGCTTGTGAACAGTAATTCCTCTTCTTAGCACCCGGATCTGGTATCTCCTTTTCTGTATCACAAGCCCTGCATGTTTAGCACATTGCAAGTTCTGTTTGAATTGAATTGGTATTTCTGCAGCTGTGTCATGTGATCATCAACATTAAAATGGTTGTTCTTGGATTAATAGTTCTTTCTCTACCTTTTGGACTATAGCTTCCTTTTCCAGGAGGGACAGGAAATCACATCCTGTGCTTTACATTGGCAGCCTTGGCTTCTTCCCAAAAGAGAGCAGAATTTAGTGCTGCTGATGTGCGCAGCTCAGTAAGATTGTTCAGGGAAATGGAAAGTGTGCTGTTCTCCGGCAGAAGGGGGTGGGAGTCCCTGTGATCACAGGGACACTTCCACTGAGCTCCGCTGCCTTCAGCGTAGCCGTGACTCCTGGAGCAGGGACGGTGCTTCCTAAATCCCAGTTAGTGCAGAGTGCAGCCAGCTGGGTCAGGGCCAGGGCCTGGCTCTCCCCAGCCCTGCCCACACAGAATCCCTGTGCATGTGCTGCACGGTGCAGGTGCACACCGTGCAGAGCTGCCCATCACGGGCTGAGCCTGTGCAGTGAATGAACCACAGCAGGGCAGGACTGAGGGGCAGGCAGAGCCTGCTCAGGGCTGAGACAACCTGCGGCCACAGGGGCTGCCTGGCGGGCTGGCTTACACATTAGCACCCCTCTGACACAAAGCTTGACACGTACTCATGGCTCTTGGCCTCCAGAGTTGAAACTGAGAACTGAAGAGGCTCCTCTTCGTGTTCAGAGCTCAAGAGATTGTGAATGTTCGTTCAGTCTCAGCATTGTTGCTATGTCGTGTTAGCGAGGCCACTCCAGGAGAGCATCGAGGACACAAACTCTCCCCTTGAGAAGTGCACGATGTGCCCGTACAGCACAGCCTCTGCCTTTCCAAGTGGCTGCTTCCGAGCTATAGTTCTCTCTTCTTCTTAAAATCTGCTGCTGACACAAGCCTGTATCTCCACAGTTATGGATGAGCTAGATCTCCTGTGTGTGTTTGGCAGCCCGAGAGTGTGGGGTGAGATAGCTCCTTTGCTGTTCTGGGGGTCATCTGAAGTAACTTTCCCCTCCAAACCAGGCCAGTGTTTTCTGTGCACAAGTGTACCTGGTCTTGTAGCTGCACACCTTGTGTAGGTGGCTGCTGGAGAGGAGGAACAGCAGTGCAGGGGAACAGCCATGTGGGACTGGGCAGAGAGAAGACAGGGAAGGGCTCAGCATCTGGCAGGAGCCCCTGTCATGGCCCTGTCCGTGCTGCATACTTCTGTCACAGGGCCCCAGTGGGAATGTGGAGGGGCTCTCCTTCACTGAATTCCCTGTGCAGCCACATCCAGAGTCAGGTTTGGCTCTTTGTCCTGTTGGTGGTTTAGACTGTGCTGGGGATTCTTGAAACTTTGAGTCCCAAACAGGGATACAAGGGTTGCATTTTGACCAGCACTTCATTTTAATCGCACTTTTTCCTGTATTTAGTTTTTATCTTTAGAGACACCAATGCTCATTTGGTTAATTGTCCTCAGTGTTGGGAACAATCCATAATGGGATGGAGGGGGAGCAGAACAGATTGGAAGTGATGAACTCAGTCAGTGGAGCAACAGTGAGCTGAGCCTTGTTCCCAGTGCTTTGGCCAATGAGTGGCCCTGTCTCTCTCCAACTTCAGTGGGTGGTTTCAAAATTCTGTGCTGGTTTTCCTTGCCTGAATCTCTTTGAGTCTCTGATTTTGACCTGAGGTAGCCCCATTGCAGCACGACCACCTAGCGCTGTCTTTGCTATGGACCACTATGGTTCTGACACTCCAGTGCTCACAGTGCTTCAGTGGAGTGGGCTCCAGGGCTCACAAAAGCTTGAAAGTTCCTTGAAAGTTTCAGAATTGCAAGGCTGAGAAACCTAAAAACTAGAGTTCAGTGACAGACCATGCAAGGATCTACACTGAAAAGCTGTGCCCTTTGCAAAACAGAGCAGAGCACAGAGCACCACAAACAGCCCAGCTTTGGGATGCCGGTGTGTGCTTTAGTGAAACCTGATGAAATGCAACAGGATAGAAAGGAAATGAAAGAGTTTGTACAAAATATAGGGGCAACATATGGCAGACTGGGGATGGGGAGACCTTGGAGAGCAGTTTGTGGCCGCAGAGATACTCAGCCTGTTTTACAGCACAGCTGCTCAGAACAAAAGAGTCTGTCTGGATCGCTCGTGTGTTAGCTAATGCTGGTGACAGGAAGTTTGGAAAATGTCTAAAATATTGCTCATTAAATGGGCAAGTGCAGTGCTCAGGTTTGCAACATACTGATCAAATATGTTGGTCATAACAGACACGCTCGTGAGGTGTGTCAGCAATTTAAAGGAGTGGGAGTGAACACAGGGGAACAGCAGAGCCAGGACAGCAAAAGGGAGCAATGTGGTGTTGGTTAAGGTTTCACAGCACAGTTTCAGGACAAATTTGAAAATTGAATTGAAAAAGAATTGAAAATTGAAATTGAAAAAATTGAAAAAGGCAGAGCAGAGAGGGTATACAAGGATGAGCCACCCGAACAGACCTCTGAATACCTCAGTTTGGATTCCTGGAAAGTGGATCAATGAAGATATCTTTTTCTGGAGCTGAGGTTCACAGTTGCAAGGAGCAGATGGTTACTGTGAGTGTCATGAGCAAGGAACACCCTGACTTTGGTGATCCCCAGATCTAGTGGAGTTCCTGTAATTCAGCACTGATGGTGTACCATGTATTGATAAGTTGTATGAAAGTGTAATCTGGTAAGAGAGTTCTTTTGGTGAAAGGCTTGCACATTCAAACCCAGGGATCAGTAGGATGCACTGTATTTATGTATGTATCCTGAATTTGCTAAGGGGCATGAAATAGTATCATCAGGTGAGGAAAATATTTTCAGTAATGCTTGCAGGATTGTGAGTTTATTCTTTCCTGACATTCCTAAAGTAATTATGGATGAAAGGAGTTTTTGAGCCTGGGTACACAGCACTGCCACTGCTCTGAGTGCACAAACAACCCTACTACTGGGGAAAAGGAACTTCTGAAATTGGGCTGAAAATGAAAGTTGTTTTGATCAACTCAGTGTTACAGTCATACAAGGGAAGTGCCTCACAATTTGTTGTGCCCTGTTCAGCAGAATGGTAAAACCCCTGCTGAGTTCTACATTTGGACATTAAATAAAAACTATCAATTTTCTATTGTTCTCGAAGCAAAGAATGTTTCCCCTTGTAGCTAATGGAGAAGTTTAGAGCTGCCCTTGTAGTCTTAGAGATGTACAGCAGTTCTGGCCATCCCTCTCTCTGGATGTGGAACAGGCAGCCACCCTCAGCATCTTCTGGCTCAGTGTGAACCCCTGAACACAGCAGTGCCCATTGCTGCAACTCCAGGTCCTGGAAAGGACTTAGAAAAACTATCAGCATGTAATGAGTGAGGACTACTATACCCAGCCAGGCTTGATCTTTGCTCAAGAACAGATTCAGGACAGTAACAGGCCAAGGTAAAATACAAATGGCCACTTTGCTAGACAAAGATGATTGCTTGTGTAGAGCTTTGGCTACCGTGCAGTTCATTTCTTTTCAGAGCCATGCAGCTAATATGTGAGAATCATTTGCAAGGTATTGCTGACTTACATAGCGCTCCCACCTTTCCTGCAGCCAGCACTGAAACAGTGAGATTGGCTGGAGGCTTACAGTGATGTTAGCAATGAATAATACATCATCTGCAATCTGGACTCCTTTAGCCATGTTATTTGCAGGCTGCAGGGTTTTTTCTGGTTTAAGCAATATGCTTTTAGAGGATGTGTTGGAATTTTGCTTTGTCCCTTCTGCCATAGCTGTGCCTGGGATGTTTGGAACTGCACATTAACACCAGGAGCTGGGTTACACAGTTGGCAGCACAACGTTTACGCCTCGTCTTTGTGCAGTTGAGGGGTGGGACAGAAACACGCCGAGAGACCGAGCGTGGTGAAGGCACCAGTGGTGTCTGGTGTTTGTCAGCCCCGCGTCCTCCCCTCCCGCTGGCGTTTGGCACCCTCGGGTTCGGAGCCCGCGGAGTCTGCGGCGGCCAGCGCGGGTCTGGGCTGTGAGTTTGCCATCTAGTGGCTACTGGGTTTGGTAAAGAGTCCGAATCGGCCGCTGGTTAAACCTGGCCGGTGCAGGAGCTCCTGCTGCTCCCGCTGGACTGGCGACAGTGGCAGTGAAAGCCGACAGCCACCTCTGGCTTCACCTGCTGCTGCGCTGGTGCCGCTCGCAGCTCCACTCTCCTTTGGCTTAGCAGCCGTCTGACATTTAAAGGGTCACTGAAAGGTGAAGCAGGCTGTCGGGCCGACGAGGTCGTGGGCTGGAGTCTGAAATTTGGAAGCATTTGTGTCCAGGTCCAGCCCTCCAGAGAGAGGAGCCAGCTCCACATGCAGCGCTGCGGTGCGAGGCTGACGCACTGATGTTCCCTCCTGGCCTCATCTCACCCTGCCTGCACTTCCCTGCAGGGGAACCAAACCCTCCACGCTGCACCGATTCAGCAGGTTACGGTTCAAGCCATTTTCCGCTGGTTTGACCTGGCTTTGTGAATGAGAGCGAAGCTGTTGTGTTGCTGTCACTACCTATGTGTCTTGCCCTGAGGAAGTGCTTTTCAGGCTGGCCCTCTGGTGTGTGCTCATGTGTACACACAGGTGAGAAAGACCCTTTCCCTAGTCCCTTCTTAAGGGGGAGGTAACATGAAATTGCTTCCTTGAAGCAGCCTTTGCACTGTTAATACCATCACACAGTGCAGGCTGTGTGCTTGGGTGGGAATACAGGAGCACATGTGCAAAGAATAGATAGAATTTGGGTAGAAGAAAGAACAGCATTGGAGTTATAGCCTCTGCCCCATTCCCCACTGGAGTTTACAGGAGCTGTGTTTGCTGTCCCAGGTACTTGAGGAGAGGGGGTGCTGCTTTGTGCCTGACTTTCTCTTCCATGATCTCATGTCGAAATCAAAGCTTGCCTACAGGTGGTGATCGAGCCCAAAAAGGCTCATCACTTACCAAACAACCGTCTGCAGTTATTTGCTTGTCCTCTGTAGCCAGCTTAGTTACTTATTGATATCGAATGTTTGTCTCACCATGTTATAATGAAAAGGAAGAGATAAAAGCCCCGTCCTTGCTTGAAGTGCCAAATTAGCAAAGAATGGTGACACTGCTACTGTTCTCATGTGCTCAGATAGAAAGGCATAAACCATTACTCTTTATACACTGGGGTAGCTTGTTACCCTGGGACGAGGCTGGTTCAAATGCTTGAACTGTGAGCCAGAAGCATTTGAAGGTTTTACTAGACAGTTAAAATACAGGGGATGCTGCCTTGTTATTGGGCATAGCTCCAGGAGCCAGCATGAAGGAAGCATTTCCCCCAGGGTAGCTGCAGTGAGGCCTAAAGCCAGCAGCAAGGCCGAGGGTTTGCTTTCAGGAATCTAGTCCTAAGGCACTCGTAGAACCTTCTGAAAGAGCAAATCCCCATCGTCTGATGCGAGGCAGAGTGGGGTTTGTGGTGTGTGTACAGCCAGCGCTGGCTCTTGCCGGGAGCCTGCGTGCTGTGGTGCATCTCAGCATCTTCTGGGGGGTGCAGCCAGGGGCTCCTGGCAGTCTGGGGACACAAATGTCTCGTTTGGGTCCTGCTGCAAGTCAGGGTTTAAAATCCCTGGGGGTTTTGTGTGTCTGTGAGTGTGCCTTGTAAAGCGATGTCCGCAGACATTCTAAGCAGACCACAGCATTTTGATGGAAGCCACGGTCTGAATCAAAACCACCTCATTTCCCTCCAATCCCAGTCTCCCCATCAGACTTGTCTGGATCCCATTAGAAATGTGTTAATCAGAGAAAAATGACATATGCCTCTACTCTGAGGTACATATAAATTCAGTGTGACATTGAGAGAGACCCAATGCTCCATTCTTCAGCAGAAGGTCTGTGCTCGTGCTGTAAATGCAGGGAGGTTTGAGATTCTCTTTAAATATGGGGACTCTGGTATGTATAATATTTGAAATATTTTCTTACAGGTGAGGGAGAACTGTGAGTCAGGAAAAGACATACTTCTGTTCCTCAGGATAGAGTGGATAGAGTCAGCAGTGAGAGCAGAAGGAAGGTTTGCTCTCTGACTCTGCCTAACTATTCCTGAGGCAGAACTGTTCTTGGGAACAAGGTGCTCCAATCAGGCTAGGATTGCTGGAAGAGGACTCACTCTGTCCTGTTGGTAGTGTGACTAAACCCTGCAATATTTGGTGGGATGTTTTTGTAATTCCAGATGCTGAAAGAAATGGCTGTGCAATTTGAGCTCTCATGTTAGAAAAGGTATTTCTAATCTTTGTGGTTTTGTGAGAACATTTTAAAATATGAAATGAAAGCAGCCTAATGGATCAGAAACCAGAAAGAAAAAAAAAGAAAACAAAGTATGTTTCTCCTCTCCATCACATGGTTGGTTTGGGGAGGAAGAATGAGTCATTATTTTTGTAGCACATAAAAGTGGCCATGCACGCTGTGATTACCCCTGTTCCTACCCTGCCGATGTGCCCAGATAAAACAGGCTGCACTCAGCTCTTACCCAGCTCCGTGGCACTGATTTGCCCTCCTCTGGGAGGCTGAGGACGCTGGCAATTCCTTGGCGAGAGGTGGGAGAAGGGAACACGCCAGGAGCTGCTGGCTGTGGCACTTGTCCCTGCCTGTGGAGCAGAGCTGGTGGCTCTGCACCCCTCGGTGTGCCTGAGCCCCACGGGCTGCCCGGCCCCGGCTCCCAGGCCTCCTGCTCACCGTGTCTAACCTACTTAGGAGGCAGTAACTTGGAAGAAATTCAAATGTTAAGTAGCTTAAGACTCAAGTCTCTCATTTTAATTACTTTGTGTTAGTTAAAATTATCTTGCCTTCTGAGGCAGATAAAATGAGAACAAAGGCAGATACATGGGAAGAGCAAGCTTTTAAAGTTAGAGTGCATGTAGTTTGCTCAGTATAAGCTCCCCCTGGAACTGAAGGATGGAAGAATCCTGCTGGGCTGGAAAGCACTGTAGTTCATCGGGATAACTACATAATCAGAGGTGGAGGCTTCCTACCTGCTCTGTTTACAGCCAGGGGCAGGAGCAGAGTGTTTTTCCCTCTCCTTGGGGTTTAGTGTCTCTCTAAGCTGCCCATACCCCACCTTCCTGGCAAGGGGCTCTGTTTATCAAGGCAGTGGGAATCCTTGGAGGACCCTTTCTTGGACTCAGAAGAAGGTCCCAGCCAGCCCAGAGCTGAAACAGCATTTTAGGTTGTAGTTTCCAGATTCATCAACTTCTTTAAGTTTTGGTGCTCACAGTTTTTGCTTCTAAAATTTTGCCACTTCATGGTCTCCACCTCTGAGATCCCTATTATCCCTGTTGTGCAATTACTGTGGATCAGAGTTGAATCTATTTTTACTCTCTTGTTTTTCCCTTCAGTTTGTAATGCCTCTGGGAGTGAGTTCTGGGAAGAATCCGCTTTGGTTTTAAGCTGTATGGTGCCGCCTCCTCTCCCATTATCACTCTCTGGTTTCAATGGCCCCATTGTGCTGTCTGTACTGGCACTTTGTTTGCTTTGAAGTGTGGGTAAGAAGTTGCCCCGTCCCTCTAGTTTACCGTGTCGCTCACCCCCCTGACCCCGTGCCCGCAGCTCTTTGCGGTTCCCGGTGCCCGCAGCCCGGACAGCCCCGCAGCACGGGCTGCCCAGCGCGTCCCGCACTGCTGCTCTGGCCCCACAGGAGGCGGGCATCCCCTGCATCCCCTGCTTTTACTACTTTGGCACATGGCACTTTTTCCTTGTGAATTTTCAGCTTCTGACACTGATGGAGAGACACATGAAAAAAATTCGGATGATGCAAAAAATGCTGTAAAGCAGAAATGTTCTACTGGAATTTGTGGCTGCATTAAACTCCGTCCATTGTGCGTTTCTTAGGCTTTATTGAATGCCCGCCAATTTCCTTCAGCTTTGTCTCAGTTCCCTTCAAAGTTGCCTTTTCTCAGCTCCAAGATATTTGTGTTGCTGCCCTTTCTGCAGACCCTCATCTGCATTTCAAACCTGGTGAGAGATTACCATCCCTGTATCTTAGGTATGTCTGTAGTCATTTCGTGCACCTGGCTCACATCCAGCCCTTGGATGCACACTCGGCTCTGATCTGGCTGACAGTGTAAAGCAGCTGCTCTCCTGTACCATCCCCAGGAGCACGGGCCCTTCCCTAAGTGTCCCGTTGTTTCCCAAATGAAGTCAAATCCCCCCTGGACCACACGGCTTGCCCTGCTGACAGACCTCCCAGGTGCTTTCGCCCTGCTTGCCTGTTCTTACCCAGCTGTCAGGGGTGCCCTTTGGTCCCTCCCCTGTGCCATGTGCAGCGCTGTGCCCTGGGTGTGCTGGGGCAGCGCCTGTGCAGGGACAGCCAGGCATGAGCTTTGTGTGCTCAGGCACTTGGATGAGCTGCCGATGAATATTTAAGATCTCGACGTGAGCGCTGGGCTAATGAATTACAGTTCTAGCAATCACTGCAGAAGTGTCACAAACATAATGGGGACAAAATTTGCTTAAAATTTGTTTTGAACATCTGTGGCATTTTCCTCCTGGTTTACTCAGCTCTGGTTTTCTTCTGCATCTTATTTACTTTGGACTTCACTAGTTATTTTAACTCTTTTTTTTTTTGTCTTGAATAAATTTCTTTTTACTATTCTGCAGACAGAATGATACCACAGACTGTGTTTGACTTACTTCCAGAACACTTTATATTATTAATGCTTTCTAAAACTTTTGCTTTTTATTGGTTTTATTTCCACTAAAACTTGGACTTGAAGCCTACAGCCACCATTCAAAAGTGGGGTATTAATTGTGACCCATGTGCTCTGAGCAGAATTTAAGAGTGGGATTAGGGGAGAATTAGCAGAATTTAAGAGTGTGGGGAGTTTTCAGTATACTCTGAGTGCACAAATCCTGCAAAACTCTTCTGGTGCTGATCTCTTCCTGGGTGTCTTCCTGGAAGAATTTCCCTCCGCCTGCCTGGGAGCACCGTTGCCGAGCTGGTCAGACCTGTGCCCCGCACTCTGGTTTGGGATGGCAGCATCCCATCCCCCTGAAGTTGTCTTACAAAGCAGTCCTCAACCCAGCAGCGTTAGCCCACGTGATGGGTGAATCCAGGTCAGAGAGCATGGTCCCTTCACATCTGCTCCGTGCTTGCTGCTGACATTTTCATTCAGCCTGCCTGTACCGGGCAGCGATGGAGGTCTGTGAAGGGGGGACAGAAACATCTTTCTGCTGGGGGAGGACAATGGCAGGACCTCCCAGTAACTGCAGCTGTGTCGGGGCTCTGAATACAACGGGCCACTCTTGGCAGTGCTACTGAGGTCTGGCTCTTGGAAAGCAGCACTGTGATTCAGCTGTCACTCAGCTCCCAGCAAAGGGAGCTTTGAAAAGGCGCCTCTGCTGCTCTCCTGGAGTAGCAAATATTTCCTAGGCCTGTGCTGCTGAATGGGAGAGATTGCCATTGTCCTCCTTCCCCTCTCAGGCTTGCTGGGCTTGCTCTAAATGGGCCTTTTGCGAGGGAACAATAAGCCCAGCGAAGGGTCCAGGTTGCACATGTCTGAGCAGTGAGAACACTCGAGCACTTTTTCATTGGCTCCTGTGCTGTGAAAAGCTGTGCTGCCGACAGGGCAGGGGGTTTTCCAGCCACAGCTGTGGTTTGTTTCCTCTCTCAGGTTGTGCTGCTCTGGGTGTACATCTGCATGTTTCAACTAATTTCCTAGAAAATATTTTCACCCCAAGATTCCCTTTGGCCTCGGAAATCTGTTTCCTTTTGCAGCTCGAGCTCTGTGATGTGTTTGCAGTGAAACCCAGCAGGCAGGTGGGACCTGAGCTCACATTGCTCTGCTCTGATAAACTTTAGCTGAGGCCTAGTAGAATATCCCCAAACTTGTATGTCCTCATGGTTTTGTGGCAAAACCACATGCACATCTCTGATTCAAGCCTGGAAAAGGTACAACTTTCTTCCTGGACCAGAGAACATTTTCTAGTTTTCCTTTGACCCTCTCATGAAACTTTCAGTGTCAACAGAATCACATACTTCTATTTGAATGACTGATGTTATTCCTGCCCACTTCCCTCCCCAGACAAAATAATGATTCTTGTGAGTATGGCATTAATTTGCAGGAATGATTAAGTATTTTGAAGCTTTTATTTATTGTGAAGGAAGACTAGGTCCTACTCAAGGAAGAAATGGTTTTGTCTCCCATTGGAAGAGGTCTGCTGTACATGGAATACTATATAAACCTATCACAGTAAGATAAGTATGAACATGTCACGTTACAGTCTTCTCATCTGAAAACTAGAAATAAAGCCATAATGACCTTTGGGTCATTTCAAAAAATGTCTTTTAGTTTTTAAACCCCACCCAGATCCCTAATGTAGAATACTGTATTCACCTGCTCCACCTGCAAATAGTCCCTGTCCAGGGGTCGTGCAGCAATGACCTGTCTAAACGTGCTGTGAGACCCAGGAGCAGCGTTTGATGACTCGTGGTGCTCTTGCTCCTCCAAAGTGCAGCTGACACGATGGGCTTTGTTTCTGACGTTGCCTGTGCAGATGCCTGAAGGATCAGAGAACTTTTCAGTATATATAATCTCTGCTTACATCCTCCTACAAATCAATGTCAGCTTTTATTTAAAAACACTATCAGAAAAATGAATTCTTTGTTCTTTTCAGGCATTCTATGTTCTGATTTTCCTCCTGTGCTAGTCTTCCTCTAGTGCAATTTGCACTGGTGCCTTGCCTGATTTAGGCCTGTCTGAGTGAAAGGAGAATCAATGCTGCTTTGCAAAGTGGCTCAGACTGCAGCACAGCCGCCCTACCCCATCATCAAGAAGTTTGCAGAATCGAGGCGACTGCACCCTGGCTGTAAGTCCAGGGGTTCTGCACCACGGTGTGTCCTCCAAAGGCCAGTGAGGAAAATCTCTTTGGAAGTTTCTGCCTTGCTCATCCCATTTACTGAAACTAAATTTCAAGGAGCTAATCGGGCAGAGAGTGCAAAGGATGAAATGTTAGAAATCAAATTAATGAAGCTGAATCACCAATTTGTGATCTAGAAGACTATTAGGAGTGATCAGAATTAATTAACTCTCCTTTGTGATGCTTCGGAGGAAACCGGCGAGCGTGGAGACAAAGGACATGGATGGGATGTGACTACCTGGGCTCCAGTGGCCACTTGGAAACACCATCAGCAGAAGCAGAAGGGAGAGTTGCCACAGTCCCTTCCTGTGTCCTGCTCTTCTGTGGTTATTCAGGGACATGTGAAGCAGCAGCTGTCCTGTTATCTGCGTGGGAAGTGCAGGGAAGTCTGAGGCACTGATTATTGGTGGGATTTTGAATTTTCTAGTGGAATGATACTGACAATTCCCAGGAAAGGTCTCGACACTGCTCCCATTCTATGAATTTACTTCTTTGACTCAAACTCTGTTTGAGGGTGAGGCTGGAGGTATCCCGGGGAAGTGGCCACCTCACTCTACATCTTGGAAACCTGGCAGCAATCACCAGGGGCAGAGGAACCATGGCATGGGGGCTTGGTGATGTCTTGCTGATTTAATCAAAACCAGGATTGAGCCCTAGACACTAACAGGGAAAGATGATACAGCTTCTTTCAAAAGTCAGACTTTTAGACAGCTCTGGCTGATAGTTGCCAAAACCAATTGGGCATTTGGGATACTCAGTGATAGAAGTCAACCTCCAGTTGAAGCGAATGTGAAAGGTAATATCCACTTCTAGTAATTCTTGAGAAGATTAAAGAAAGTGAGTATTTTCCTCTCCATTCTTTTTGGGGCAGATACAGGGAAAGCAGATATCTAGTCATAATTATTTTCATTAACAAGAGCTGCAGTGTTTCTTCTTGCATTGATAAATTCTTTTCATACTCTGAACTGCCCGTGGGAGGAAGAATTGGTGAAGGGATGGCTCCAGTTCTTTGAATAATGCATTGTTTCATAAATGGATTGTCCGATCAGGAAATAGTCCTCTCTATATGATCAACATCGACATTGCTGGCTGGACAACTTACAAAGGAGCATTTTGAAATTAATTTGATGATTATGAAAATGTCTTGGCTCCTTTGCTGAAGGCTAAATAAACACAATTAAAATATTCTTAGTTTTCAATGTGCTTTGTTCAGTTCATTAAGTGTAACTAGAGCTTCCAGTTATCTGCATTTAGTTTTTCAAAAAATTGGAGGGTATTTTTAGAGCAATGTAAAGCTTATTGCTAATTACACCTGGGGGGAAATCTCATTAGATATTCATTTGCTTTCAGAGCTTAAAACAATTCTAATGAGCTGCATTAGTTGTGATAACACTGACTGACTCTCTCTTGTCTGCTCCCCCCGGCTTGTCTGAAACAAACAAAGCTTCTGTGGAGCCTGGAACTCAGCAAATGTGACCTTGGCCATCTTTGGGGCCGAGGGGGAGGGAGGCGTGGGGCAGAGCACGAGGAGACTTTGCTGCAGAAGGGCTTGGAGCTGGAAGGGGGGGGTGACCTTGCAGCCTGGCCTCTGGAGCTGTGCTGTCCTGTCCTGGCTGCCAGCGCCGTGCTGGGCAGTGCCAGCCCACCTTTCCAGCCTCTCCTGCTGCTTTTGCTGATCTGATGGGTTAAGGTCTCAGCAAGCACCTGTGAGAGCCTGACCTAGTTTCTTCACATAGGGGATGAACCTTGCCCTAGGCCACGGCTGGCCAGGTGGGTGCAGCTGGGGCTGGGGAGCCTTGGGGTGCAGAGGAATTCGGGAAAACCCAGAGGGGGAGAGGTTTCCTCTTGACATAGCTGCTGCTCACAGTAGCCTGCAGAGCAGTGCTTTGTCAGCCAGACTGTCTGCCTGGGACAATGCCATGAAGAGCTTTCAGCTTGATTCTCAGTCCTCTGCTCCACCAGCTGTCAGCAGAATTGCTGCTGTACCACTCCTTATCCCAGAGATTGGAAGTGTTTCTGGTGAGGAGCTGTCTCTGCCTGGGATGACCTAAGCCTGGGACAGTGAAGCATCTCCAGCTGAAGGGAAGAGTTGTCCTGCCTTGCCTGGTGTGAAGAACATCAAAATCAGACAGACAGAACAGAACTATTTTTACTTCTCCTACACTGGTACATTTTAATGAACTGGACAGCCTGTGAGGAGTTCAGTATTTGCACTGGACATACAAATCATTTAGGGTTGATCTTTTTTTGCTTCCCACTAAGCCCCAACAATGACTCAAACCTCAGAACAACTGCCCAAAATGTGTCAAGGCTGCTCCTTTCCATTTTACAGATGTAGCACCTTTGTGCAGGGCTCTGTGAACATGCAGAGGGTACCAACTGCAGCCACTCCCTGCGAGGTACTGTAACTGGCCCATGCAACTGAGGGAATGTGTTTAAGTCAGCTCTTTCTAATCAAGCAAAACAGCATAGTGGCTGGGGAAAATACCTGTTCATGTGGCTCTGTAAGCAACATAGGATATTCATCTGCTCAAGTGGCATGAAAGGAAGGAACTGCTTGTGCACACAGATATCTCGATAAATGGCATGGCAGAAAGGTGACTGTGAGCTGAGACAGCCCTTGGAGACCAAGGAGACTCAATGTGGGTGTAAAGTGGCACTCTGAGACTGGTTTACTGCTGCCTCTCAGAGAGGCTGTGAATTGAGCGGCTGGTAATGGTGTAGGAATGATCACACAGAGCAGGATATATGGGATTCTTTGGTAATTGGGGACATTTTGGCATTGGAGCTGAGCAGGGTGGGAACAAGCTGGCAGAGCCTGCATGTCAGCAGGAAGAAAAGGGCTGGCTTGCAAAGACAGAAACTAATTTTGTTTTAATCTATTGGTCGTGGAGTAGAGAAAAGGCAAGTAGAAATATCATGCTTGGCTACTGGCAGAGAGAATACACCTGAGTCAGAGAGGAGCTGCCTGGACCAAAGTTGGAAGTAGAAAGGTGGAAACCAGACTTTATTCCTCAAAGGAAAAGAGAGCACAGAAAACGAAGCTTTCAGGGAGCTGGAGGGTGTGAAGTGGATGGTTGGTACCAAACCCCCTACTCCATGGCTCTCTTATTAAAGAGGTTAAAGGAACTGTGGGTCTAAATTGGAAAGGTTTTCACAGGCACTTCACAGAGCTGAAGTGTTTTGCAGGAGATTCCTCAAAGGTGGAAGGCGGACAGCCTCCCACCATTATTTAAGGAGCGACCCAGATGTGCACCAGGGTCTTGCAGGGAAGTTCGTTTCCCTTCAGGTGAAGACAAGTCTTAGAAAATGTTTTAATAGATGAAAGGTGGCCTGTTGAGAAACGCACAGCTTGACCAAAGATAGCCAGTATGGTTTCCGGAAAGGACCTTTTCTGCCTCGCTAACTTTTGGAAATTTCTTTTTTTAGAACATACACTCCTGTCGGCATAGACAAGAGGCTAAGCAGGAGTCAGGAGAGGCTTGGATCTTCAGACAGTGTTTGACAGGGTCCCGCGTCGGAGGTTAATGTCTAAAGGTGGGGAGTTGGAAAGGGGAAGAATTGGCTCACTGATTGAAAATTGGCCAGAGGACAGGAGCAGAGTGGGGAAAGGAGGCATAAATAGAAGCCTTTCAAGATGAAAGACAAGTTAATAAAGGAACGTGTACTGTAGGAGACTGCACTGGCGGATCCTGGTCTTTCTGATAGTTACAGCGTATGAAAGACTTGGCTGAGGACAGAGAAGGCAAGATTTCCTAGTTTGCAGATCACATCGGATTTGGGAGGAGTGGTGAATAATGAAGAATCCCAACACAGGAGACCACTTCTAGGCTTTGATGTGATGACAAACACAGACCCAGACAGAGCAAGACATTTTACAGCAACATACTGGGTTACTGGTATCCAAGTTCTTTTTAAAGAGTCTGGGATGATCATTGGTTTTAATACATCCCCGTAGACTTTATTTCTTGCCGAGCTGCTGGAAGAGGCTCCTGAGAGTCCACTTGTGTACGTCGTAAATTTTATTTTGTCTTTTGGCTGGGGGTGGAACAACTGCACATATTTGAAAGGGCAAAAGCATCTGAATGGGAAAGGGCAGAAACTAGGAATGAATGAAGTCGTTCTGAAGGAATATGCAGAGGTTCCTAAGTTCAGAATAGCTCAACAGACTTGGAGAACAAACCAAGTCCACCAAACCCACATATGCAGTAAAACCCATCTGCCTCAAAATTGCAGTGGCATCTTTCCAGTATGTCTCGTTCCTGCAGTGGTGAACAACAACAGGCAAGATAAAGCCTTTTAGGAGTAAGATGATTCCTCAGTCACCCTGCACAGCTGGGAAGGTAATTCATGTGTCTGTACAGAACTGAAGGGAGCCTGGTTGGGTGTGGGGGAGCAGATCTGTCAGCTGGTCTGTCTTAGCTCTCTTGACTTCAAAGCATCAATGACATTTTCCACTGTCTCAGGGTGAATACTGTGCTGGTGGAAGGAAGAGGAGTCTGTGCTAGTGCTTAAGTGAATTTCCTGAGTCAGCTTCAGGTATTTGAAAAGAAGGGGAATCTTGGAAACCAAGTGCTCTGAGTTTCATTCAGCTGGGCTGAACATCACCCTGGTGCTCCCACCAAGGCAATGGACAACGTGAGTCCCACCTGGGCTGGGGCCTCTTGGAGATAACTGACATCAACCAGATAAAAACACTGACCTTGTGGAATGACATGGCACATGGTCTGAATATGGCACAAGGGCTGTTCTTGAGATACTTCTGAGCTTCTCCCAAAATACCTGTTTTGAAAGTTAAACCTCTGAGTGTTTTACATCAATAGTGAAAATGTCCTCGCTGGGGATTTTCCCCAGACCTGCTCCTCAGTGATTTATTTCTTGTCCTCCAACTAGGCTTGTGTAAATTCCTGAGGTTATTTTTGGGGTACTAATTAACCGTGCAGTAGAAATCATATTATACAACTGGTAATGAGCAAAATCTCACACACTCATATACCAACCAAACCTTGGCAAATTGTAATTAGCTCAGGATTTGATACTCTCTTATTCTGCATTTCACTTTTTTTTTCCTGAGGAAAAAACCCCCTACATAATGAGCTCTTTGAACCTAAATCAAACAACATTTTCAGTGGGGACAGGTAATGAAATGTTAGTCAAACCCATTGCAATGGGCAGATCAATCACTGCCTTGTAAGATCTGAAAAGGAACTCTGAGATAATGGTGGCAGAACAGCTCCTGCTGCAAATCTTCCAGGCCAAGCCTTTGTGGGTCACACAGGTATGGAGTGGAGAGCTCTTTCTTTCAATCCCAGAGCACTTGGAAAAGCAAGTTGCCACTTTTCTGAAAGCAATGGGATCGAGACAAGAAAAGAGGCTTTCACTTTTGGATCAAGCCAGCAAATTCTCTGTGCCAAGAGGGAACCTGGAATGAGTATTAAGTCTTGCAGGAATGCTGAGGGAACTGAATATGTGTTCTTGGCCTCATGGCAACAACAAGGGAGCGTATAAAGCAAACAGTTGTGAGCTACTGAGCTCAGCTGTTCACCAGGGAGATGAACGCTTTGCTGGAGCTCCAGTTTCCACATTAGCATCGTACAACAGCCTCATCTATTAGAACAGCGTGCTCTCATGTCTGAGATGCTGCTGCAGCACCGAAGCACTTCCCAGGACACCAACTTCTAGTTTCTCAGCAATAAGGCTTTTTGAAAAACAAAATATTGGTCCCCCAAGAAAGTCTGGTATTTCAAAATTTCTTTTTTGGTCCTAAATTGTGGTAGAAATCTAACCGTTGAAATGCTGCATTGCTCAAAACATCTGAAATATTTCAGTTGGGAAAAACCCTGCAAAATAGCATTACCAAAGCATTACCTATCTCTATACTGAAGCATTTCTGTGCAATAATTCCAAGTGTCAGAGAGGATATATAACAGTAAAGTATACAGGGGTAGAGACTTCAGAATGTAGGAACAAATTGTTCAGAAGTATTCCTATTTCAAGCTTTGCTGAGCTGCCCACGTTCCCGGGGAGCACTTCTGCTCTTGATGAAACAGCAGTGCCTGGTTTTTGACATTCGGTCAGAAGCATCGGAGCATCTCTGCTCAGCCAGAGTGGCTGCGCCGAGGACGGGCACAGCTCTTGGCACCCAATTTATTTAATGTTTGTTTTTGCTTCAGCTGTAACCCTGCAAGTCTCTTACACTTGCTCTACCTTCAGCATTATCTCTCTCTGTTATTACTGCTTGATTTGGAAATTAAATCCAGGCTGTGATCTTCTGTCATGCGTGGGGGAGGACTTGCGTTCCGATGAGACAGTAGCACTGATGGGATCGACGGCTGTTTCACTCAGTGTGCTGATTCTCTTTACTGACAGGCACTTCTCACCTGTCAATGTGCTATTTCATCTCCTCCAGGTCCACCAGGACACTTTATCTACCTGCCTGTCTGTCTGTCTAACTCTCTCTCTCTCTCTCTCCATCGTGCTCTAACAGGACTGCTGAGCGTTCGTGCCTGCTGAGCACACACCTTGGGTAACACCATTCATCACCTGCCTCAGGAGCCTGGGCTTTGAATTACTTGAAATACATAAACGTGCTGCTGCTGATTTGCTTTTTCCCTGGGGTTCAGATTATTGTGGCTGAAGGTGCCTGTTCCCTGGGGATGGAAGGAGGAGCACTGCCCCAAAGCACCCTCTGAGGAGGGGTTATATCTCTGCTTTCCTCCTTTCATGGCCAGGGATCCTGGTGCAGGTTAGTCCTTGAGTTGGGCAGCTTCACCTTTTGTATTTTATTGCCTGGTACACAATTTGCAAGCCAAATTGATTAGTGTTCACCAAGGCAAGAGCCCAAGTTGCTTGGCCTCTGCAACAGGCCTTCCCTGACATTCAGACAGCCTCAGGGCCTTTACTATCTTTCTAAACACTTCCCTTCTCTCCTGTAGAGCTGCCTTATTACAGCAATAAAAATAACAAGGTCCCTGCAGACCTCTTTATAAAGAACAATTTAGAGCCAGGAGTAAGTGTGAGGATTGGGATGAAAATAGGCTATCACAGTGCTAATGTGATATACAGGTACAATCCATGTATTATATTGGTGCAGGGAAGTTGTGTGTCTTGGGATGCAGGGACTCAGTGTGGGACTAGTCTGGGTGATTGCAGACAGACAGACACAGTGGGTTTGAAGGGCCTGGGACAGCCTAGAGTGACTGTGACAGGTTTGGAATGGTGCTCTAAAGTTAAGGGAATGCAAACACCAAAAATCATATAAATCTACCCAAGAACAATATCAATGTTTAGATATGTTGGATTGGAACAACGAATACAAAATGACACTGTGGATCCCATGCCATCCCCTCACTTCTGTAGGCATTGTCAAGTCCTTCTCATGGCCTCCATCAGCAGCAGCTGTGTTGAAGAGAGACATACAAAACAAAGGCAAGAAGGTAAAACCACTCCAGATCTCACCTCGTACCTCAAGTTTTGCTGTGTGTCCACCCCTCTGATCTCTCTTGCCTCAGATATGCGAGGAGACACAGGCACAAAGCAATGGCAAATCAGTTACTGAGCTTGCCCAGGGCAAAGCAGGGGGTTAAATGGCTTGCAGGGCTGGCAGGAAAAGGTAATTGAAGCTTTTGCTGGTGGTCTGGGGAAAGAGGAAAGGAGAACGGACTGGTGTCCCTGACGGAAAAAGTGTTTGTGAACTGAGAACCTGCTGGTGGTGGAACTGCTATATTCTTCCAAAGGTCAAAAATCCCAACTGGAACATGGAGCAAAAGAATGTGCTCAGCTGCAGCAGGGGCAAGGCCAGCCACACCATGGAGACAAAAGGCAAGAACACTGCAGAAAAGGAAAGGCTTTTATTCCCATCTCCTGCTTCATTTCAAATGGAGGGTAAAGAGGAAACTGGCTAGGATTCCAAAGGAGGATTTCAGGCACGTACACTGCACACACTTCTGTCAGGAAGGGAGCAGTTTGAAGGATGGCTTGTGTTACTGGCACAAGCACAGTGTTCCGGTATTATCTTTACTTTTTCCTGCAAACACCCCGTGTGCATTGGAAGACATGGAAGCACAGCAGCTCCAGACATCAGTGAGGTGGAACAGATAGAATTATAAAGGCTTGTTGATGGAAGGTTGCTGTATGAATCACAGCCACATGTTTTTCCCCTCCTGCCCTGCACACAATGTTTTTCACTTTTCTGTTGTCTTTCAGAGGAAGTGAGGTGCTCCTCTGCCTGCTCAGGTATTGTGAGTGCCAGCTGCACTGCAGTTCAGGCTGTGAGCCTTCCTTCCAACACCTCTCCGTGGAGAGGCTCCTGCTCTGCCTGGCAGCTGGAGCAGTGCTCCCAGCACGGGAGCCCTGACAAGGGGGCTCTTCTGCTGACTTCCACTGAGGTGTGCTAGATTCCAGGGTTTGTGTGCAGCTCAGGACCGCAGCTGCCCCGCCCGCGATTTCCTGTGTGACATCCGACCCGCCGCTCGTTTTAACTAGAGCGACACGAAGGTCCTGGAAAACCCAGAATGGCTTTACTTGGAAACCTCATTAAATGGAAATGAAATGGCTTTTGCTGAAACCACACTCAGCGATAGCTGTGGAGGCTGGCCTGTCACTTCCTGAGCTACACCGAGAGCAGGGCTTGGCTTGGCTGAAGGTTCGTAGTGCAACGAGGGATTGCATTTACCTGTCCCGTAGCTTCTGCATCCACGCCATTCAAAGCAAATTCCAGTGTTGCAGCTGCATTAATTTTTAAAGTGTAATGAGGAATCACAATCTAAACTAAGGAATTCAAAGCTGAAATTGCACTTTTCAAGGGGGGCGGTAACTCCCGGTGATCACAGCAGTAACTCTTGCCCCAGCACAACAGCCAGGGTCTCAAACAGACCCTGGAGGTGTTGCACAACTTTATGTTACAAAGACTGATGTGAAAAAGGTTATTTGTCATTCACAGATTACACAGAGAAGATGCAGTTTGCCATTGTCTAGTGACAGACCCACTGGGCCATGTGCTTGGGGAACGTCTGGCCTGAGGCTGTTGTGGGGATGGAGGAGAGAGCAGGAGGGGAGTGAAATGGGGCAGCAGGACAAGGATATGTCTGAAGACTTTGAGATGTGTGTGTTCTTAATGCTGAAAAAGCAGAAGGAAGGATAACCTATTTCGTGGCTTTCTGATGTCTTAAAGCTGCCAGTTCTGATCACAAATTTGTAGCCAGTTGTCTCAGAACAGAAGGTCCATTGTTTGCCTGTCCTGCTCGTGCTCTGGCTGGAAAGTTTCTGGAGACACCTCCAGCTCCGTGGGAAGAGGGCCTGCTCAGACCATCCTGTCTGAAAAAGCAGAGGCCCCTGTCTCACCCAGTGACCTCCAGCACGAGCCTCGGAAACCAGGGCTGGGTTAGAGCCCTTCTTCCAGCAGCAGACTTCGTGTCTCGTGGACCTCCCACTTAGAAGTGCCCCAGGAGGCTGCAGTGCAGCTGGATGGCCAGGGGATGATGTAGTCGAAGGGCTTGGCTGTGTGTGCTGGGGAAGGGCTCTGCTGGCCCTGAGCTCTGCTGGGGCAGCAGGCTCTGCCCTGCCCGCTGCCCCCCTGCCACAGGGACAGCAGGATGGCCAGAGTTCTCCTGCCCCCAGCGCTGGCCAGCCACGTGGTCAGCTGAGCACGGGGGGGAAAGAGTCCTGATTTTGTTTGGCTCGGTGCTCCTCTGTTTCACCCTCCTGTTTTTGTCCTGGCTCGGTCCTTGGCTCCTCTAAGATGTAACTTGGCAGAAACACAATGCCCAGTGCACACACTTGGCAGCCCAGCTCTTGCTCCGTGGCTTGAGTGTTGCTAAATGAATGATGCAACTGACTTCTGAATCCAGGCCTCTCTTGCATATTAAGTTACCGCTGCCTCCTCAATATGTTTTTCTGTACTACAGACAATTCCCTCTGGTCTTCCTTTCTGCTTTAGTGAAGATTATCTGCCCCATATAAAAAGCCTACCAGAGCTGTCCAGCTAAGAAACTTAAGGACCCGTGAGGCAATGTTTAAGAAATATAAAGCGATGTCTTTCTGGGCCGTCCTCTGCAAAGCCCCCTTCTGCTGACCAGCTGACTTGTGCTCATGGCAGTCACCCACCTCTCCCTCTCCCTCTCCTCCTCAGCATGGCATGGAACACGCCAGGCTGTGTCCAGCAACACCTCCTTTGTTGACTGCTTGAGACAAGGGTGGATTTTCACTGGGAGCCTGCCCTGGGCAGCGGGGCGGCCGCCGGGAGCCCCCTGGCAGTGAGTCTGCTCCTCGAGTCGTGCAAGGCTTGCGAGCACGAGATTGCTGTAATATTGAGCAAGGTTTTCCAACACATGCTTTTCCCTGGCAAATCGCCACCCACAGTGCAGTGTGCCAACATAACACTTTGACTTAAAGAGGGAAAACTGCCAGATAAATGTTTTAGTTGCAGGCCTGTTTCATTGTTGAATTCTAAAATCTTGGCGAAAGCCTTTGCCAGTGGATGGGGAAGCAGCCTTGCTGTTGATGCTGGTGAATAGGGACGAAAGCAAATGTGTTCAGGAATGACATTTGGTGGACATCACCCACCAGCTAATTATGTTATGTTCCCTGTTTCTGTACCAAAGGTATGCAGAACAGATCAGGGACGGTGGAGCGAGGGACCCTTTAATTGCCCAGTGGTCAGCAAGCAACAGGGTTTCTTTTGATTTTGAGATATAGATCAGTGATTTGGGGGCACTTTGTGAGCCTGCAACTTGCTTGCTCTGTGAGATGCCGATCTTCCATGATTAGGGGGTGTGTCTCTGGCACCAAGCAGCACAGGGCAGAGCAATACTAGACTGGGGAAAATCTACATTGCATTTGAGTCCCTGGAATAAGGATGGAGCACAGCTCTGTTCCCTGCTGTGCCTGGGACCCACCCCTGTGGTCTTGCCATTCCTGGGCTCTGTCAGCCACATGCAGGCTCTCCAGCTACCCTGAACACACAGAGAATGGTGTGTGTGCACGATCCTGGCACAATGTCATCCAGCAGGTCCTTCCAAAACAACAGGAATTACTACTCCTCTGCTTCCCTCTGCCTGGATCTGCGAACACAGAGGCGTCAGGACAGTCTGTGCTCTTCTGCCCCAGATCCAGAGAGCCAGAGGTTTAGCAAAATATCCAAGAGTTAAGCAATAGGAAGGAAAAGGCTAAGCTTCCCTGTCAAAGCACCACTTGCAATAATAAAAAACAAACTGCAGTAATTGTTGGTTTCCTAAAGAAACCCTTGTTTGCATGGCCTAAATCTTCCAGGATAGCCACCTACACAGCTTTTCTTCTCTGGGATCATTTATTTTGTTTTCAGATCATTGGCTACACTAATTGTCTTAAACAGGAGTAACTTGCTTTCTCTTTATTCCCTAGTGGTCTTGATAGGTTTTAATTACCTTTAGGTGGTTCCCCGTGTAATTGCACATCAAGTTCATTAATGATCACAATATGTTCACCTAATAGGTTTCCATTAAAATCCAATGGGTTCCCATCAAAATGAGTTATGGGAACTGACAGAAAACTCACTAAAATCCCAGTATCTTCAGTTGCAGTGAATTAAACATTGTGTCTATTAAGAAAGGTAAAAAACAAACGCAAAGACAAAAAATCCGTCTCTCAAATTGATGAATTTATATGTACAGAGTTTGCAGAAACTAGCAAAAAGCTCTTTCTACTTCACAATTAACTGTGAAGTTTTACCACCTTGACCATAACATTAAAGTTTAGATAAATGAGCAGAAAACAAAAAGCATTCATTCCAGTGCATTGCAGTTTGGAGGAACAGAGAAGTCTGAATCCCTTGCTGATCTCACTTCAGTCCTTGGCACAGCAGCTGGAGGCTGAAGAGGGTATTAAACCCAGGGTGTTTAATATCAGCTGTATCTGTTGTTCTGCTCCTTGAGTTCCCTACACCCCTCAGTCTGGGGGTAAAAGGGACCTAATCAGAACAGTCTCTCAGCTCTTGTCAGGTGCAAACCCCAGTGCCAAACTCCAAACCACCCCATCACTTTATTTTATGCCAGGACACAAGAAAGAGCAGCTCACACAGCTCTCCTAAATCTCACACCCCCTCTTAATGATCAGCCTGGCAAATTATCTTTTTCTTGCTTCCAAAACAGGCCTCACTGCATAGGCTGTTCCATGCCATGCCCGTGTGTTTGCAGCAGCTCTGGAGTGCTGCCTGAGAACGCAGAGAGCACGTTTGCTGAGGAGCAGTGGAGAGCAGAGGGCTGGGTGTGCAGGGGGTCACGCCGGGGTGCTGGGGGTGACGAGCGAGTGCAGCCCAGGGGCAGCAGGGGTGAGAGGAGATGGGGCCACTCCTGGCTCTTCCATCCCTGCGCCTTCCACTGCAAGCAGATCCTCCCTCTCTCACTTGCCCCATCCCCTCTCACTTTCCCCCCTCTCTCCCAACAGCCATAACCTCCTGAGGTCCTGCAGCAAGCTGGAGGAGCTGTTTTTTGCTCTGCTCTCTTGACCCCTGATCTCTTCAGTGCCTGGCAGCCCAGGTGCTGTCCAGGGAGGGTTGGAAAGGAGAGGTCATTCCTGCATTTTAACTAGGAATGTCTGGAGGCTGTGAGGTGATGTCAGCCCTGGGGCTGTTTGTATCCTATCATTCCATCTGGATCTTGTAGGCTAAGAGCATCTTTGAGCTGACAAAGTGCCCAGGACCAACCTTCTCATCTGTACCTGGTCTGCCACGGCAGTGTTGAGCCCCATTGAGCAGCTCTGCTGCTCTGTACAGGCTTCTGCTACAGCAGGAAGGACTTCAGAGAAAAAAATCAAACTGATCTAAATTCCAGTAAGCAAATCTGTGACTCTTCATGGCAACTCCACATTATTCCCAGGTTGTTTGCTATTTTCTCTGTTCTTCCTTCCCTGCTGCCTTCATTATCACACTGAATATCACCAGGGCAGCATGACAAGAATCTAGAGAGACACATTATTAGGGCAGCCGTGTTCATACCTCTGAACTGCAGCGTTTGTTAACATTTCTGAGCTTGAAGAGGGGGGAGGATGGCAAAATCTGCTTCTCCAAATTAGAAAGATGCATTTAACGGTGTGTCTGAGTGAGATATGTACTTCACAGTGGCCGAGAGTGACCACTCAGGGACCTCCCTATTGCTCTGGCACACGGAAAGCCCCTTGCAGTGGAACTTCAGGCTGGGGCATTCAGGGCTGGGGTGTGGACAATTTGATGGGACCTTATCTGAGCTGTCAAAGGGCACAGTTTTGATGAGTCCAACTTCCATTTTACTGCCAGGAGTGTTGTCTGCCTGTGAGTGTTAGTTTGCAGGACGGCTGCCATGAGTGCGGGGTGCAGCACCTGCCTGTGTGCCTGGACTGGTCCGGTCTGGGATCAGACTGCCCTGCTCTGGGCCTGGGGCAAGAGTGTGTGCATTGCCCTGGGAGAAACCGGGCTTGCCAGAGGAAATCCGGGCGTTACTTTTGCTCTCTGAATGGCCGTGTGTGTCTAAGTGAAGCGTGCAGAGCTGCCGGACACAGACCTTTCCTTTCCTGTCCCAGCCCAGTGCCAGGAGCCTTTCAGGGCTTCCAGTAACCTCAGCAGGAGGCAGAAAGTGAACAGAACTGGCTTCCTGCCACGGCAAGGCTTTTGTGACTGTTTGGGGCAGCTTCCTATAGTTCCCTTAGTGCCAAGAGGGGAACCAGAGGAAGTTCCTACAGACAGAAATGTGTTATTACTATTTCCTGTTATGAACAGCCACCAAAGCAAGAAATTTTAGTGGTTTCATTTATTTATCTTAAAATGAACTGAGAAACTTCGATTTCTTTTTTGTCGTGTAATTAAATAATTATTTTTTTCTGCAGTTGCTGGAGGTAATTTAGCATTTTAATTATCTACAAACACACATCTGACCTGAGAAAGAAACAAAAAATTGTTTTCTGGCACTTACAAGTAAATAAAATAGTCCTCTTCTCCTCTTGCCACCAATTTTTATCTAGTGCTGTTAAAAGGTACCAGAAAGCCAGCTTGGAGATGAATTTTTCCTAGTCTGGAGCTCATGTCTGTTCCTGGGGAAGGGAGTGCTGGAGCTGAAGTGCAGCAGGTTCCTCTGCCATGCTGGCCTTATCTGGCTGTTCCACTCAATCCCATCTGAATAAGCACCTGCAAGAGAAGGCAGCGAGTGGGGGGTGTTTAGGGCCGCCTGAGCTTTGCAGAGGTGTCTTCTCCTCTCCTTGTTCCTTCTTTCCCCGTGCCCTTCCCTCATTCTTTGGCTGCAGATGTTCCAAAGTCATCCTCATTGCACTGGTCTCTAGTTGGTCACATTTTTTTTTGACTGGCCTTTTTTCCTTTCCAGGAACACACGTGCTTTGCTTTCTCTCCAACTCTGTCACTTCTTTATTAACTCAAACAAAATTTAGGGAGGCAAACACCTCTTTGAAAATACTTTCAGTAGTTTGAAATGATACTGAAATGATACTGAGAAATGCTGAAAGCACTCCAGGGCTCCAGGAGAGCAGACTGTGGTGGTGTCAAGGAGAGTTTCGCAGCACGTGCAGCTGGGCCCACAGCTCCTGTTACCGCCTGCCCAGGCCGGCGTGTCCAGCCCTGCTCCACTCGCTGCCAGGCTGGGTGTTCCTGCAGGGCTGGGAAGGGCAGTGCCTGGGGCCGTGTTTCAGGGCATGGGACACGGCGGGCACAGCGCGTTATTGGCTGTCCAGCCTGGCTTCCTGATAATCCCTGGCCCTGCCGAGTGACCTCCTCTCATCTTGCATGCAGAATTTGATGTATTTCAAACTCTAATAAGGGCCAGACAGGGAACAGCCCCACGGTGTCCTGGCCAAAGGTGGGATCAGAGCACCAGTGTGCATCTGTGGGTCCAGCTGGCCTCCGTGGCATACGGCCAGTTTGCATCAGCTGAGAGTGCTGGCGTGCTTGGGAAGACAGGGGGTTTGACTTTGGAGCTGGGGAAGGGGGGCGTGGAGAGCAGTACTTGCAGGGCTGGTGGTTTCAGGGAACATAAGGCACCTCCTGACTGGGATGGGAGTTGTGAGTGCCCAGTTTTGGCAGCAGGAAATCACAAAAGCTATTTCAGATACTTACAGACACATTTGAAATAACCATGATTACTTCAGGGGATGAAATGAACTGTGAGATGGACTGGAAAGATGCAAACAGGTGAAGATTTGTTTTCAAAACGTGCTTCTGGAAGAGGGACTGAGCGGGCTGAGCTCTGCTGCAGTGCCTGAGTGCCCCTGACATTGCAGGAGGAGAAGGGAGGGCTGTTCAGCACGAATGTGGAGCCCCAGCTCTACTCCATGCTGCATGAAAAAGCTCAGGGGTTGCCCAAGCTCAGATGTGAGATGTAGTTTGACACATGTGACTGCCAGACCAGAGAGGAAAGATTGCGTTTTATTAACAGTTCTTGGCAAGCTCCAGATTTTTCAGCTTTTCATAGTTTGCAGAGGCACCAAGAACAGAGGCAAACAAAGGGTGAAAAATATTCCATTCATGCTGTGAACAGTGAGTTCAGGGACACCCATTATTAACTGAGTCAAGTGCAGAGCTCTGGATCCAACCCTGGGCAGGAATGCTCTCTTCTGAGACCTGCCTGCTTTGGATCTTTGAAAAGAAGAAGAATGCTTTCTGCATGTGAAACCAGTAAGTGGGATGGAGCAAATGCAGGGACAATTTAGTGAAACTCTGCTTTCTTGTCAAATTGAGCAGAAGATGTAAGTTTGTACATACCAGAACTGAAAAGCACTTGAACTCCAGAAAACAACTCATAAATCTCCTTGTGCTCCACACCCTCTCCATAAAGTCCACAGCAGAGATCCCCTCTTCCACTGCCAAAGGAGGCATATGCCAAAGAAAAGTTTTGAGGAATCGTTGCGACCTGTGGAATCTGCCTTAACCTTTCCCCATTTCAGCACCGGGGCAGTTTCCACTGTTGTGACAAGTCTGGCAGAAAGAACATGTTCTGTCAAGTATCAATCCTATGATTAACAAAAAGATAGTCTTCTTTATACAAATTAAACTTTGAATTCATCAAAAGTTTTGTGTCAAAAGCTTATCAGGGCAAAAAAGGTATTTGGCCTCTCTCTCTAGATTGTCTTATTACTGTCATAGAACCCTAAGTTTATAAATACTGCACTGGGCATGAAAACCTGGCTGCTCAGAGCCCAGCCTGGACTGGGCACCCAGCCTGGCTGCTCAGAGCCCACACTGGACTGGGCACCTGGACTGGCTGCTCAGAGCCCACACTGGACTGGGCACCTGGACTGGCTGCTCAGAGCCCACACTGGACTGGGCACCTGGACTGGCTGCTCAGAGCCCAGCCTGCCCCACGCTGCAGGCTCCGAGGGTCTCGCTCCGTGGGCAGCATGGCTTGCACCTCTCCCTCTGGCAGCTGCTGCTGTGGGAGCTCAGCCCTGGCTGATGGGTGATCTGGGAGTGATGATACCACACACTGCAGCAACACTTCACATTGCTGTTGTGACATCCAGCAATACAGGAGCTTTGTTTGGCTTGAAAGGCACAGGTGCAAACCGATGGGGATTTCAAACCTTTGTGAGCAAAATACTTCTTCCTCTCCCAGCCTTGATATATCAGACGAGTTCCAGCCTTCAAAAGCAAAAGGTATCAACAGGCAGGAACTGCACCCAGGCACAGGAGAAGTGGCTTTGCTGAGCAGTGTATTCAGTGGAGTGATTTAGGGAATCTCTCTGTGTACAACTTGTGAACTCTGGCTGAGGTTACAGAACTGCTGCGTGAATGTTTCAAAGTATGTTGTTTCCACGTGTCACGCATCTTTCAGATCAAGCATAATGGAGGTCCCTTGTGTGTGAATAGGTCCCACTAATACGAGAAAAAGGAGGGCTGGAGCCTAGGCAATGCCTCAGATGATTCCATCTGAGAGCTGGAAGGGCTGGAGAGCCAAAGAGGATGTAATGCTGGGCTTAAACACAGCAGAGTCTGAGAAGGTACGGCAGGATTCACACTCCCTCCTGCACAGAGGAAGTGTGGAAGGAACATAGGAAAGAGATCATCCTTTCATCTGATGGAGAATGGTGTGTCCTTTATCACTCTAGGACCAGCCCCATTAAAGGATAACATTTGCATAGGAGAGGAAAGAGAACTAGAGATACTTTTTTGTCCTTTGGAATGAAGAGCTATTTTCTGCTGTCTCCAAACACTGTTCTTCAAGCATACCTCTTGATGGCTTTCAACAAGCCACTGACTTATTTTACACACTTAAAAACCATTCCTGAAAACCACTTTTCAGTTGCACACATCATTTTTGAGTTGATTTAGTTTCTGCAGGCTCATGATAGGCTGCCATGGGCAGAGAGAGCTTCAAGTAGCAAGGTGTTGAAGAAGCAGACTGGCTTCTGTGAAGGAAACACAGTCCTTGAGGTACTTCAGCTCTGAAAGCCTCTCTTGTCCAGTGGTAAGTACTGCTGGGACTAATCAGCAGAGCTAATAGCATGTGCTCAGATTTTGCCCGAGTTTCCATATGTCTGTGCAAATCCAGGCCCAACTGATAACAGAAGGTGAACACACTGAATGGAATGAGCTTCCTAGGTGCAAATGGCATAATATGAGTGTTCCCAGGGTAGGCGACACTCATGCAAAGTGAAGGTGAGCACAGACATCCAGGGCTCCTCGGAGAGCTCCTCTGCAGAAAACAGCCCTGTCTGATTGCTGTTGTGGGGAGGAAGAGTTCCACCAGCCGCTGGAGAATGGCAGGGAGTGACCTCTGTGCGGAGGCAGAATGTGTGTGCAGGGCGGGAGGGCAGCCAGGGGCAGCCAGTGTGGGATGGCAGCTCTGGGAATCGGCCCTTCTCAGGGAGCAGCCTCCCCGTGCCAGGGATGTGGCACGAGGGCTGTGTGCTGCAGTCACCTCTGGCCCAGGTGGGGAAACACGAGGGGCTGGCACCACGGCGCTCACTCAGCTGCACCCACGGGGCTGCTCAAATCCTGCCCAGCACTCCTGTCCCCGAGCCCACTTAGTCACTGCAGTCACTGCAGCGCAGACAAGCCCCATTAGAAATAATGCATAAAGGTTAATGAAATACTTGTAGCTATTTTAATAAGCGATTAATCTTTTATTACATACTGTTACACAGTCCAGCAGAGCAATAGATTGCTTTTAATTGTAGCTTATCATTATCTATGGTAACTTCCACTGATGTGCTGGTAACCATTTTGAACACATGCTGCTTATACATATAACAGGCCAACAACTCCAATTCATTATTTATTAATGGCTTTGAAGCTGTGTAAAACTGGTACTGTAACATGAAGCATAATCAGGGCAGGTCTGCAAAGTATCTGTGATATTGCAGGACTGGCTGGGAATGCCTGCAAAGATAGCAGTGCTTGGCAGGGAATCACACAGCTGTCTGCAAGGGAAGTGTGAGCAGTGGGACTGTGGGGTTTTGGGAAATTGGGAATGCTGCCATGCCTGTGTGGGAAATGCCCAGCTCAGCCCGGTGCCCAAATGATTCCCTAAACGAACAGCTGAGCTGGGCCAGCCCTAACAGACAGTGGCATTAAACCCTACGTGAGGCATCTGCCTTTGGCACTGATGGAGACAGGACAGTGGCCCGCGGAACCTCTGCCCCGGTCACACATTGCTGTGTGCCTGTACCCAAACGTGCAGTGCAACAAGTGGGTGTCTGTGGAGGTGTCTCTGTGGCACTGAGCCCTGCCCCGGTCCCTGGGACAGCTCTGCTGTGTGTTTGCAGCTGCACCTCAGGGCTGGGTGACACCAAAGGAGCCCAGCTGCCACTCAGAGAACCGGGGACTGTCCCTTGTGCTCCCGGGTGGATCCAGGCTCCCACCCTCCTGCTTTCAGTGGTGCCTCAGATTTGCCTGGCAGCCCCTTTGCATTTAAAATGGAACCAGTGATTGGGATTGAGGCACAGCCTGGGGTTTGTGTGGCTGTCCTTGCAGTGTGACCATGGGTGTTCAGTTTTTAGGTCTCTGTGCACAGGGAGCAGCTTTTGTCATTGTTAGCTCTGCCTAAATAAGAGCTGGTGAAGAAACCTCTGAGCATGAGTCACTATTTCACTCTCTGGGTCTTGAAGTCACTTCTTAGAAAAAGAAATGGGGAGATGCTGTTGTATCCCTCTGATAATTGTCGGCAAAGAGGGTGATGTGAGTAATCATCTAATTTTATCATCTTGTGGTTTGAAGAGGCATCAGGACGGGTTGCAGATCTGTAATTAGTGTCGGCTGGCAAAGGGTATGTGACGCAGCCTCACCAGTTCTGAGGCAAGATGGAAAATGCACATGAAGGGGACACTCGGCTCAGGGAGGTTATTGATCCATGAGGAAAATGCTGGGATGTCCTGGGGCCGATCAGCAGAGTGGTCACTGATCTCACTGGGCTACAGCAACCCGGAGGTGTCACCAGCTCTTAGGAAAGCTCCCAGTGTTGCTCTGACTGGGCTCTCTCCCTCTGTGAGCCTGTAGGTACACAGATGGCTGAGTCGGACACTCATTCCCCTTCCAATTATTCTCCAGCTTTGGTGTGGCTGGAATTTGCCCCGTGATCCTTAAGAGCTTTGAAGAAATGACACAGAGGGCCAGCTTCACACCAGTTTATCCATTAGGATTACTTTCATGTGTTTCTTCCAAGCCCAATTCCTGCTGCTTTGCAAATCCTGAGTGTTTGTGGGAATGAGGATTCCTATGGAGGGTGTGGTCCTTGCCCTGTTTAAGAGCCTGTCTATTTTAACAGCAAAGCTTGGTTTGGTGTTTGGTTTGGTTTGGTGCAACTTTTCTGAGGAACAAAGACCTGAGTCAGATGTAAATAAAGGATTTATAGGGACACTCACCCTGGGGTAAATGTCCTGCCTCAGGACGCTGAGCAGGAACAGGTGGAGACAGCTGAGTGAGAAACGAGGATACAGGAACCTGTAAAACCAAATTACAGCTCTGTCTTAAGAGCAGTCTTGCTAACACATTCCTTTTCCTTCAGAGTGATCCCAGGGCACACGATCCCAGGATGCACAATCCTTCTGCTTCTGTGCCAGTTTGATGAGTGTGTTTGTTATTAAGCCCATTGTAGCTTTTTCTTTTCCTTATGTCATTCTGCAATGTACTGCTTTTGAGAAACCACGGACTGATGTGGTGTTAGAAACAAGGGCAACACCTTGGATGGCCAGAGCGTGCCAAGAAAAGGATCTCCTTTTGTTCTGGAGCTGGGGAGAAAGCAGCTCCAGTTCAGCAGCCAAAGGACACTCCAGGTCTTGGAGAATAAAGTGCAAACAAGTTTTTGGTATTTCAGGGTCATGGACCCACTTCTGGACTTTGTCTGAGCATCTTCTGAGTCCTGAGATTACTTTAGGTAGCCTTTCCTGTTAATCCTGAGTCCCATCAAGCAATTCTCAGTTTCTTGAAATGTCTTTAATGTTTCATTAAAGATCTGTGGGTAGGTCTCATTTTCATGCTGGAAGGTGCTACGTGGAGGAAAAAACAGAAATACACAGAGAAAATGACCTCTCAAATGGCACCCACCACTCTCCTCAGTGGGACTCAGGGTTCAGGTGCAAATGAGAAGCACCAGGGTCTCACCACCCCTCCAGGTAACTTTAAGTATCAATAATGGAAGTGCTTACAGATACCCTGTACAATTCAACCCTTATCTTTTATTTATAGCTGACAAAGCTCAGGGAAGGAAAAAATATCATCATACTTTAAATAATAGAAGATAGAGGTATTAAAACTACCCAGGCAGTTACAGTAGTTGCAGAAATGTCTCCCAGCAGACCCGAGTGTGCGTACACCGACTGCATTTTTAATTTTTAAAACATATTTCTTTCAAAATTATTCAGCAATACAAGAAAGCCACTTTTATGGGGTGATAAATTACTGCAATAAAGTGTCTTTTGTCCAAGCATACAGACAGAAAGCCATTGTAGGCAGCAGAGACAGGCGTGAGCCCCCAGAGAGCCCAGACCCATAAGCAGAGGAGCATGTTGATTTGTCTCACATGTTTTTAATTATTTTTAAAGCATCCTATCTGGGTTTTAACTGCAATTTTGCTTTCAGTTAACATTTATATGAGGGTTTGATGTCTCTGTGAGTTTTGAATGCAGTACTAGACCTTTGCACTAGTTCCAGAGAGCTCTGCTGCCCCTTCCCTGCAGCCCAAGCTAAATGACACAGTACCTGTCATTTGCGTGCAATTAGAAATACTTTGATAAGATTTATATTCCTTTGAAACTTTAGAAACTTCTTGCAAGTATTAACTGAACCAGGAATCATGAGTGATAATTAGGGGTCTGATGCAGCTCCCTTCAGGGCTGGTGTGTTTTTATCACAGCTACATCCATCACTTCAGCTGGCTGCTGGATGATTACGGATGCAAATGGAGTCCCTGGGCTCTCGGTGGACTGAGTGCCAGTGGACACGGGGCTTTTCTCCCATCCCTCTGGACAGGAGTGTCACACTTGCACCCTTTGCCTCTCCATTAATCATCAGCACTGTTGTTTTGTAAACCCAAGTGGATTACCTTTAACCCCCTCCTATATATACCTATGTCCCTGTTCTGCACGTAATTCTTGCCCCCAAAGCTATGGCGTTTGAACTTCACAGAATAAAGTACATTTAATTGGACCTATTATTTTCTCGCAGAGGCAAAGCCTTTCAGATCAGGCTTCAGCCTCTCTGTGCCAATGAAAATACACATGCCTAATTATTTCCATTTTTCAAAGAACCTCAAAGGCAGCTGATGAAAGGAACCTTTTGCAAAAGCTCACAGCAAACAGAGTGAAGTCACCTAATGTGCAGCGAGAGGAAGCAGTGATCTCCTCCTGTGTGCACAGGGCCAGCGATGCTGCACGGGCCCTGGGACAGGGTGTCTGGCTGCTGCTCTGGAAAAGAAGATCATTGGGAAGTGGTTGAATTTGTGTCACCAAAGAGGCTTTTTGGGGGTTAGAGCTTTAGGGGCATCAAGTCTTTAGGAATAGAACAGAATGTTTTTCCCTGCTGCTGACACCTGTGCTCACAGGTGGCACAGCCCATTGCCCAGATTATTCAGGTGTGTTTCTTCCTCAATTTGAGAACAATTCTCTTCAACTGCAATTTTAGTCCTTCACTGACAATGTACTTTTCCTTCTCTAGGTGTGGTATACATAGTGAGTGTTGCCCTGCAAAGCTCCTGGTTTAAGGAGCAGTTCTGTTGTTCTCAGCAGAGGGTCAGTGTGAGTGCTGGTTGTGCAGAGCTGCTCTCCCTGCTCCCAGCATTGCCCCCACAGCCCCAGGACACCCTCCCAGGGAGCCACAGTCTCTTACCATCCGCTGGCATCTGCTGGCCTCTTGCACGTGTGGGAGCTGAGACTCCTTCCTTCTCTACTTGGGAGCCAGGCGCTGTTATTTGAAGGGTAACACAAGTTTCCTTCACTTCACAGAGGTTGAAAGCCATTCCCCATTATTTTTATCTTAGCTTTTAACACACTCCTGTCTCTTCGAGCACGGCAGTGCCGCTTCTTGTCCTTTGCAGCGGGCAGTGGGCAGTGGTTTCTCCAAGGCAGGTCACACAGCCCTGCTGTGCTCCCTTGGGCTGAGGCTGAGCTGGACACAGGCTCAGACACACACACGAGCTGCTGGATGGCAGAGACAGGAGGAGCCCCGTGGGCTCTGCCCCTGCTCTGCTGAGCCGTGGGTTCCCTCCGTGATGGTCTGTAATGCACCATCGCTGATCAGTGAGCTGGGAAATCGGGGAGCAGCCTGACAAGGCTCTGCCGGCTCCCGGAGGAGTCACGGCCTGCCAGGTCAGGGATCCCCGTGCCAGGTGGCCACAGCCACCTCTGCACCACGTCTGCCACTGGGCCTCAGCTCCTGCAAAGGGCCTGGAGGGCAGGAACAGAGCCCGCTGCTGCCGTCCTTCCCATGGGATTGCTGCAGCCCTTTCCCCACAGCTCTCAGCAAGGGCAGCGTGTCCCCAGCCAGGGGCATGGGCAGGGAGTGGCATCCCATGAGCACTGCATGACCACCCGGCTCGGGAGGGAGAAGGGAGCAGGGGGAACTCATGGCTTGTGCATTTTTTCGTACAAAACAGAGCAAGAACAGCTCCTGTCCGGCCCTCCTTGTACACCAGTTCACTTCTGGTGTCACCTGTAGCTGCTCCCTCTCCCCCTTTGGCTGTCAGTGGAAGATTGATGCAGCCTGGAAGCTTTTGTCCTCCGTCCTTCAAGGACAGTGTTTATTATGAATTTATTTGCCTCAGAGGCTTTGGTTTAGGCCTGGACAAAGAGGTTTGTAACAACAGAACATACTTGAATTGAAGCAAAGACTGAACTCAGATAAAAACTATTCTGGACTTTTTGGTCAGCTTGCAATCATTTGCTCAACTTTTATTGACTTGGTCTTGACTATCAGAGAACTTTTCTTCAGCTGGACTTAAGCCCAGCTGGACTTAAGCACATGCTTAAAGCTAAATATGAGTTAAATTACTGTGCTGAATCAGGGCTTTTCTTCTTTCTGAGTTATTTTGCTGCGAATGCATTTTTGGTGCACATGAATATCAACTGAAGCTGTTATGCTAATAAAGTTGAACCTCCTGATTTTAATATTCTACATTTCTTTTCATTCCACATGGAGACGGGGATGACTTCTTTTGTATCTGAGATTTACATGCAGTCCCATATTTTAACAGTGACACATAATTTACATGTGATTAGATCAAAGTATTTACTTCCACGAGTTTTAAAACAACAAAATTTGATATTGAATATGCCTATTTTCCACACCTTTTAAGTGAATACAGAATAGAAATAGCAGCTTGAAGCAGCAGAAATTTCAAGAGATCTGAGTTTAAGAGAGAGGTTTCACTGCACTCTCCTCCTTTCAACTGTTGCTGTCATGGCTGGGGAGTGAAAGTGGCAATGTTTTTAGAAATGTTTCATGAAATATTTTATAAATGCAGTTTAAATTACTTTTTAAGTTGGGTAATCTGCCAAAGCTTTACATTGTTAACAGAGAAGGAGAGACTGCTGCAGAACTGAGTAGTGTGCTTGGGAAGTGGGAAGGCAATTCCTGCCGTGAATTGACTGTGCTTCCCACAGAGTGTATTCCAGCATCTCTCAGCTGTGTCCAGAGGCATCCTACCTGGAAAAGCTAAGCACACTCTCTGAGTTGAAGGGAAATGCAATTACATCTGTATGGCGGTGATCCCAACCAACCTCCCTTCCCAAGCAGAGCCCACAGTCCCGTGGCAGAAGTTGCTGCTGAGCGATGGGTGTCTCGTGCTGCCCGTTCCCAGTGAAATACAGCCAGGGAAATGCAGCATTTCTGGGCCTGCTCTTCCTGATGCTCTGTGCGTAAACCCCCTTTGTGCCAGGCGGGTGAGCTGTCCTGCTGGTTCCGATCAAGTCCTCTGTGTGGACATGCACAGGATCCGTGTGCCAGGTTCTGCACACTGTGGAGAGCTGAGCCGTTCCAGGCCAGGCTGGGGTTGACTTTGAGCACTGAGCGAGCCCCAGTTCATCTGTCTCACAATTCCTCTCATAGCACAAGGGAATTGTCTCTCTCCGCTCTCTGCCCAGGCACAAGGAGCAGATAATTAATTCTCTGGGGTAGGGATGAGGCTCTGGGGAGGCTCCAGAGGCAGAGTCCTGCCCTTGGAGAAGCAGGAACAGCTGCACTGGCCCTCCTGGTTGGGGATTTTTTTCAGCTTACCCAGATAATAAGATCCTTTCTCCTCTTAACCTCTTACCTAGAGTGCAATTAGGGGTAAACTGAGCCGGCTGCTCTGTAAAGAAAGATGTGTCCTTAACCTGGTAAGAACTACTCCTTAATTATTAAGCCAACAGTGGGCAGAGTGGTCTGAGTCTGTCTGAGCCAGGTGGCCAGGGGAGCCTGTGAGACTCACCTGGCTCAGTGTGAACACCACACAGAGCTTTGATGAGATTTCATCTGCTGAACAGGCTCTGTGAAGCAACAGGCTCAGTGAGATGAGCCCTGGCCGGAGCACAGTGCCCATCCCTGCCTCCAGAGCTGCCCACAGTGCCCATCAGCGCTGTCTCTGCTGGTCCCCACAGCCCTTGGCAGGTCACACGTCCTGCCCTGCCCTGCCCAGGGCTGCTGGTGTGAGCGAGCGTGTTCTCCCCGTGGTCCTGCTGGGTAACCAAATCCAGCAGTCTCTGTGGTGTTCTCGTGGGAGCAGGCACAGTTAAATGGATCACAGGACACTTTCCACCTCTATTATCTGATTTCCCCTGAATGCATTTGTTCCAGCTCTGCTGCTGTTGTTTGGTGACAGCTGTGCTCAGTGAACCATTTTCTAAAAGCAGAGCACATCCAGTTAACCACTTCACCTGGTACAGCAGCGATGAGGGCTGGGCTGGAGAGCTCCCCACGAGCTGCCTCTGTGGGAACTACTGGGGGAGCACAGGGGAAAGCTGGTGCTGAGGGATCACATGGACTTTTCAACACCCTCACTGCAGTGCTGTGGTCCTGGGGCTTTTCTGTCCAGGTCTTTTGTGAGTTTTTTTCCCATAGACAAGCAGCACACAAGGTAAGCTGTTCCTGCAGCAGATGACTTACATAAATGTTAATGAGCATCTAATGTGTACATAATTTTCCTGCAAAAGGTGATCAAAGGTAGGAGAGTTTTGACAGGCCTCATTCCAGAGAGTAAAGTGTGGCAATCTCAGCCCAGGGGCCAGAGCTCAGCACTGGAAGTGGTGCCTCCAAATGCAGCTGCATCCTGGTTCCATTTGCCTCTTTCAGGCTCCCTTTTTAATCTCTGCCTCAGCTGCCTTTCAAGTGAGCAGGGTTTTTTCCCCTGTGAAAGAAATATTACTCTCTGGGGCTCCTTTTTACAGTGTGTTGCTGCTGGAGCAGCTTCAGCTGATTCCCATGTCCTGCTGCACCACCCACCTGCCCAATGCTGTGAGGACCAGGAGCACGTGGGCAGACCTGGGAACACACGTGTCCCTGCTCATGTCATCCTTGCCCTTCTCAGGCAGGTTGGGTGGCTGCAACGAAGCCCTTTGCTGTCAGACCAAGGACAGGGAGGATGGGGGACACATCCCTGAATGTTGTCAGGGAGTGAAGGTGTCTTCAGCACAGCACCCAGCTGTTACCACTGGCTGTCCCTGTTTGTTGTGGGCAGTGTCAGCACACCCAAGGACTAGCCAGGCTTTGGAGGCTGAGGTCCCCCAGCTCTACTGGCACTTGCAGGGCAACGTTAATGCCTGGCTTGGCTGCTCGAAGCCCTCCTGGTGCCCAGTCTGTACTCCCCGACTCATCCCTCCCACTATCCCGCTCCACACACACTGTCTGGTGACTGCTCTTACACCCCTCTCTTCTGGGTGTCCTCCTCATTCCTCAGCAGTGCAGAAACTTCCTGACACCCAGCCTGTGGTAAGCCCATTGCTGGGGGGCTCAGTTTGGTGGCTTTTCAGTTCAGGGCTGCAGCCTCCAGTGTGACAAACGCTAGTTGGACTGAACCTGTAGAGGCTTTACAGCAGCATTAACTGAAAGCAGGGCTTTTCCTCCTGATTTGCTGAGTCCTGGTCCCTGGAAGGAAAGGGGGCTCTGCTGAGTCCCCGTGGGAAAGCCCAAGCACTGCCTGTCCCTGTGGACCTGCCAGACCCGGGGCAGGAGGCCCTGAGTCACCCCGGCTGGTGCAGATGATTAAAGGGACACAAACCATTTAAACATCCCATTTCCCATTTCAAGACGTCCATGACCCTGTAAGGCAAGATCTGGGAGATTAATTATTGCAAGTACTGTTGTCAGCAAATTATGCCTCTTTCTCTGTTGTCCCTGATCAGATCATGATAATTACATGTACGCTTTGAAATGACTGAGGTAGTAATGAGCAGCTCTTGGTCTGCAGTTTGTTTGTGACAGGAAGCTGTCACAATTGCCTGTACAATTGAAGTTTGCCTTGCTCTGGTTTGGCATGCAGTGCACGTGGTAGCATTTCCCTTTCCAAACCAGGGGAGTGTAACTCATGGCATCAGGTGCAAAAGCTGGTTTATGAGCTCATAATTCCCTTTATGGAACATTCTTTTAGGGTGGTTTAGGACTTGCTGGGTTGTGATCATTCCTGCCAGTAAACTGGCAATCCTGGGATGTTTGCTGCAGGCTAATGTCAGAGGAACATTTTATCCCTCAAATAACAGCCTCTGCACGGTTTAAAAACTTTTCTCTGTAATGAAAAAAATAACAGTGAAAAAAATGAAGCATTGGGCCTTTTCCTTAACAAAAATACTTGGAACATTTCCACTAAAAACATTCCCTAAGAAAATGAACGTTTTCCTTCCAGCCCTCTGATAAGCACATTTTGCACAGACAATACTTCTCATTTCCTGCTCACTTTATGACCAGTCCTGGGTCTGACTCATTCCTGTCCATCCCACCTGGCCACTGGTTTCTGGTAAGAAAACAGGCCCATAGGTGTAGGAGTGACCAGTTTTTCTCTCCAGAGGACACACATCTCTTGTGCTTTGCTGTGATTGTATTTTCACTGTTTTTTATTGAAACACAAATAGCTTTGAACAGCTCTGCTCTCACAGAGGCTGATGGCTGGCTGTGCAGGGACAATTGCATTGTTTCTTGGCAGGTAGTTGAGCAAACACCTTCCACTGGGGCAGGAGAGAGGACACCGGAGGGTGTGTGAGCATGGGCAGCGCAGTCATCTCTGCCGGGGGGTTTGAGATTGTGTTCTGGCAGGAGGACAGGAATGTGTGACTAAAGAGAAGGAAGTTCTGTCTGATAAAGGGCCAGGCCTGGGAAGAGATGGCAATATTGAGGGTGTTTGGTGAGGAGATAGCCCTTGCCTCCTCTTGCCTGCCTCAGCAATCCCCCCGTGCTCCCCATGGAAGCAGGGCAGGGACGCACCTCCCACCCATCTTGTTTTCGGAGGCAGCAGATTGGTTTGCCTCCTGGTGCTTCCTAAAGCAGTTCTGATGTGGCAGGCTGCCTCGTGCAAATGAGCTGAGCTGCAGCTGGGCAACCAAAATAGGTCCCAGTTTCCTCCGACAGCGCAGATCTGGCTTGCAGGTGGCCTGTGCCGAGTGCCAGCACGCTGGAAACTGCTACCAGGAGCGGGGTGGCAGCCGGAGCTCCCTGGCCCTGCCGGAGCAGCTCCATTACCCGGCGCCTCGGAGCCAAATCCTCTCCGTTCCCAGCACTGTGACATATGCTGTCTTAATGCCTCCGGCAAATTGGAATCAGCTTGGCTTTTTCAAAAGCCCTTTCATACAAAGGGCTGACATTCTCCGTGCTTTATTCTGGAGCTGGTTTGGGTTGTTAAAAATTATACCCAGTGGGTAGGAGCTGCCATACCTCCAATTGCTTGTGAGGCTACTCTGTATTTTATCACTTTTTAAAAAAATTTTATTTTGGTGTAAGGAGAGGGGAACACTGTTTTGAAACAAGTCTGTAAGGAGAGGTTGCAATAGATCCAGAAATGTGCAAGTGGTAAATACCTGCCTGTAGAACAAACCACGCCGGCACCTCAAGGACAAGGCCTCCAGCTGTTCAGTTATTCAGCCTAGATCATGGGCTCCAGCTGTAATTTCTGTTCCACCAGCTCAATTCTACACCATTTTCACACTGGCTTTTCAAAAATGCTTGTTGATTCTCTCTGCCTCTCCCCATTAGCTGTAAAGGCCTTTCAGGGGGTCACTCTCTCAAGTGCCCTTGTCTTTCTGAAGCTGTGCCCAGGGCTGTCGGGACACGGGGCTGCGGGGAGGAGGGCAGGAGGCAGCCACTGAGCATGGCCCCGAGTCCAGACAGTGGCAACAGCAAGTGTCTCCTGTCCTGGCTGAATGTCAGCACACAGAGACACGGACACATGTACAACAAATGCACTGCAGGCCTTGGCACTCATCTTTCAACACACCCTGGGAATGCTGGATATGCTGTCTGCTTTCTCCTTGGACCTTCATCTGCAGAGGGGTTTTTCCCTCAGTGGAGCAACTCCTCTCCTTGTACCTGGCAGTGGGAGTGAGGGGACAGAGAAACCAAGCAAGGCTGTAGAAAGAGCTGTAGGAGAAAAGCACTGAAGGAACCCTCTGGCAAGTCAGGACAGGTGTCTTCCCAGCATTTCAGAGAACTTAGTGTTGGAGTAATGGTAGAAGTGGAGTGGAATTAAGAGAAACCCCCATGGGCTGGGAAGGAGGGTGTGCATTAGGAGTGTGACTCACTTTTCATGGGAAGTGGCATTGTTTGAGCCCTGTGATTCTGTGCTGGCCAAAGCACGAGGGCAGAGCAGTGACTAATCTGCTCTTGCTTCTGGGCCTGTTCCAGGAACACGGTGCTGTGTCAGAGTGGGACTTTCACTTCTGTTCTGCAACGACTATTTCAGACTCTCAGATTCCATATATTGATCACAGATATTCCAGGCAGCAGCTCTGCTCCTCTGGGGCGAGGGTGACATCAGACATGGGCTTGTTCCCGGTGCCTGGACTGGAAGAGCCTGTAAGCAGTGCTGGTCTGAGTGCCTGTGTGGGTGAGGGACAGGCTAGGCTGCTGAGTGAGTGATGAAGCTGACTCAGGTGACTGAAAATTTCTCTTCTTAATCACTTATGCCAGAAAATGCTCTCAGAATTCAGTCAAGTAAGTGCAGAGCTGCCCCAGAGGGATGAGTCAGAGGGAATTTGGACTGCCCTGACTGGTGAATGTATTGTGGAGGACAGCACAGAACAACCTGGGGCTGGGCTGTGGGGCTGTCCACGGCCTGTTCACCCACAGCCTCAGCTGAAAACAGTCCTGCCCTTCCCAGCACCTGCGCCAGGGAAACTGTCACAGGCCCCTCAAACTCCTTCCCTGTAGCTGTGATGTGGAAAACCCCCTTCCCCTGCTACCTTCACCACAAAGCCCCCCTAATTGTGTCTCCCTGCCACCACGTCTCCTCCCAGTGTCCCTCTGTCTTGCTTGCAGGGAAGCATTCTGTCCCTGAGGGAAGGCAGCTCCTGTCATTAAGGAACTGAATCCATGGTTTTCTCTTTGGCTAATTCTTGCATTAGCTCAATCCCATGGGCCATGTGGAGGACCCGAAGCTAAAAAGGGTTGATTTGTCTTGTTCTTGCATCGTCTAATGGCTGTTGCCCATTTATACCATGCTCTGGAGCTTTAGTGAGTCCACTCCGGTCCATTAGATCACCCCACTGAAGTGGAGAAAATGAAACATGTCCTTTCCTCGGCAGTGGCTCTGGAAACAGTAAGAAAAGAAGAGAATTAAACCCTCCCCAGTAGGGAGGTTGCTCTAACAATTATTTACTTTGAGCAGGCATATCTATATTAATTTGCTTTGGCTTCGCTTGATTTTCTTGATGAAGATTACAGCAGACGAGCTTTAGAGGAAGGCGAATTGCTTAATTGCCGTTCAATACTGGGGGTATGTCTTGCCTTCCTGCATTTGTGGAGGTTTTAAATAGAACTACTTCATCTGGGATGAACGAAATATGAATGGAAATGTGTGTGTTTGTGTGGGTATGTGACCAAGCAGCATCTCACATTTCAGTGAGTTGGGGAGGAGGGCAGAGTTGCTCCACTGTCCTACTCCCTTTGACAGACATGTGAGAGTATGTGTTTGCAAGGCTCTTGTTGCAATTTCCTAAAGGACGGTAGGAAAGAAGTTATCACACACGGTGCAAGAGGCATGTGTTCTACCTGAAACAATCCATAGGATTACAGCAGTTCAGCTGCACATCTAATTACAACAGATTTTTGTATTTCCTCTTTTGACTTGGCATACGGAAAACCGTAAGTGAAATATTTTCCAGTGATTGTGTTGAAGTGTGATTCTGCCACCGTCCTCCTGGCTTTCTGTGGTCCTGGTTTTTTCTTCTCGTCATTCAACTGCTGAGCACACAAATCAATAACTTGTTATTGACCCCTTTGGGAAATTTGATAGCTATTAATGGGATTCAACAAGAGGTTTGCAGTGGTTTATTCTAACATTCAATAAGACTTCAAAAGTACCTTTGCATTAAGCTTTCATTTCAGACTGTCCTTCAAACTCTGATTTTCACTGGTGAGCAGTTGCAGTGGGGAGGTAAAACAGACGGGTGGGCTGGTCTCAGAGCCTGCCTGGACACAGACACACTCGAGAGCAAGTGTCGGGTGCTGTGCTGGGTTTCAGGCTGTGACACAGCAAAGCATGTGCTGGAGGGCAGCGTGTGTGGGGCCTGGCTGTGGGAGCTCTCAGCCCCCGGCTCTGCAATTGGAGATGAGGCACAGTTCACTTTTTCCACTGCTGGGTCGGAGCCCAGCTGCCCTCCTGGGTGACGCGGCTGTCAGTCAGCCCCGAGGGCACCACCTCTGCAGGGCTCCTGACTGGACTAAAAATAGCCAGTCTGGCGATCTCCTGAGGGATTTTCCTGAAGTCTCTCATCGGGCTCCACAGAGCTCAGGGACAGTTTTGATAATAAACTTCAAATGGAAAGAACTCCCTTAGCCTGTGGGAATTTTGCCTTCAGTGTCCAGGGACACATCTCCTACCCCCGTCGTGCCTGCCTTGCTCGGTAGGATGGGGATCTTGCAGAGTTTCCTTATCTGGGACTACATGGCAGCTGTTGCAGCTTCGGTTGTTAACACTGATCCCACTGTCCCATGGACTGGGGATCCCACTGTCCCATGGTCCAGGGGTCTCACCGTTCCTGTCCCCAGGGCTCACCAGGGGGGTTGCCAGCACTTTGGCTCGCTCTGCACAAGGCTCTGTGACTGAGCCTCCCTTGGTGCCACCCTAAGAGATCAGCTTTGAAAAATGCTGAAATAGACGCTTCAAAACTTGACCACAAGCTGACAGGTGTCTTAGAAATACCAAACTGAACCCCACTAAGTTCATTTTGTCCTATAAGCTGGGATGGACCAAGGTAATTTCAGCATTTCATAGTGTCATCTTCAGTTTAACACACAAATTACTTAATGTGGAACTGTGACTGCAGGAACACGTTGCTGTTTCCTGTCCTGGTCTTAGCAATATTGAATTTCCCCAGCCCTACCAGGACTCAGCTCCTCATGCCAATCACAGAGATTGGTCATTAAAAACGGGAGGGAAGGAAAAAAGGAGCTGTTCCTGTAAGCCCTGTGCTCCAGCTGATGGGAAAGGCAGGAAGGAGGAGATGGGCTTTGCTCCTAATCAGCCAGAGACAATCTCTGCACACTGCAGAGACAAACCTCACTGTGCTCCAGACAGGCCTGAGCCACAGCCCAGCTCCAAGAGACCTTGCTGAGACTGTACCTGAACCTGTCTCTCCGGTCCAGGCTGCTCCTGCTGCACGAGGTCTTTGCTCAGGAGCAATCCTGACATATTGTTGGCACATTGTCCCACTCCCTGGGTGGCTCCCCTGCCCCAGGCATGGGGACCTCAGCTCAGGGGAGCACAGGGAAGGTCAGGCATGTGAGGCAGGGGGACAGCACTGTGACCCCAGGGACAGGGGCAGATGTTTTCGTTGGAGTTTAGGGAAAGCTTTTTGCTCTGTTGCCAGCAAGGCAGCCCCATGCTGTGTGCTGTGCCAGGGCAGTGCCCCCAGGCTGCTGAGGGGGCTCAGGGGGGGCTGCAGGGCACGTCGGGCACCCCGAGGGGCTGCGGGAAGGGCCATGAAGCAGCTCTACAGGAGCAGCAGAAAGACTCAGCCTGGGGCCCCGATAGCAGGTAGTGTGAGCACAGCAGGCACTGCTCCACTTTGACAAGCACAGGGAGTGATTAATGAGCCAGGGAAAACAGGGTGACACATGCAAATACTAGAGATCTACAGAGGAAATTCTGAGGATCAAGTCCACCTTTGTAAACAGAAATATCTCTATTATTGCGGAAGACAAGAAGGGAGCAGAGAAGCTCCATGACTTCCCCAGACAGTCCTAATGATACTTTCTGCAGTTTGCATCAATCCAGATTAAGCTTTGGGCTGACACAGACGGGTCTTAACTAGGCTCTCCTCCAATGGAGTGGCGTGTTCCCCTGTCCCCCGCTTTCCCTGCTGCTGAGCTGGGCTCCACGCCTGACACCGAGTATCTGCACATCCCTTTGAGCAGCTCCCCTGCTCCCCTGATTGCTGTGCCAAATGAGGCTCTGGTTTCACTGCGATCAGGAGTGCTGCATTGATGAGGACAGGCCGCGTGCGGCAGGAAGTGGGTTTGGTCTGTAACTTTAGTTGTTCCAGGCAGAAATTGGAGCAGCTCAGAGAACTGCTGAAGGAGGCATTCTTGGTCTCCCAGGATGCCTCTGCCAGTGCAAGGCCACTGACATTGCCAGCCCCAGAGAACAACTGCTTAAGTGTGGGCTGGGCCTTAAAAAGCGCTCCAAATTTGGGAAACAACGTCAGGCAGAGCTGTGGTCACTGGAAATGCCACTGTGGTGGCCTGGGACGGGGATGTGCTGAGCTGGGGCAGCATGAACAGAGCACAGCAATGCTCCTTCCACCTCTGAGCTGAGAGCACGGCATGTGGCTCCTGGCGTGTCTCAGCCCTGAGTAAAGCACGGCGGGCTCTGCAGGAGCTGCGCGGGGCACGGACCAGCCCAGGTGCTGCAGACCTGGGCACGGGGCAGCCGTGGCACCGCTCCCTGGCAGCCCTGCTGCTCAGCACTGTGTTCTCTTTGGAGAGACAGTTCATCAGGGCCTCCAAAGAGGAGACCAGCGATCATTCCTCTGCCCTCCATCTGGGGAGGAAAGCTTTGACCCCCTAACACCTACTCAGATACTGGAAACAGTTTCCTGCCCAAACAAACTTTTGAAAATTTCCCATGTTGCATGAGAGGGGAGAAGCTTTAATGTGAGCTTTCAGAGCTGCACTGGAGTCCATTTTCTTTAGGTAGCAAATACAGATTTGAATATCTGTACTTCAGTGTAAGTAGGGTTGAATAATGTGGAAGGTCCTTGAGCCATACTGTTCAAGGGCTCATCCACAGACAGTCATGGATTCATTTGCATCAACTTGAGTCTTCACCCTGTGCCTGCTGCTCATACAAGTAGTCCCAGGGGTCCATGGGACTCTTTCCACCACAGGACAGTGCAAAAGCAGGACCTGAGCACAGCCTGGTGAACATGGAGGTTTGTTCTGGGGCAAGTGAGGACATGGGGAGCATGACTGAGTGTGTTGTGTGTCAGTCAGGGATACCCGTACCTTTAGCAGGTAAGGCAACAAGGTAATTGACTTTTCCAGGCCGATGTTACCTGGAAACTTTCTCCCAGCTGGTGTGAGCTGCAGCAACACAAAAGTGTTGGTAATTGCGATCCGTGCCGTGCACATACTGCTAAGGTGAAGCCTTCTGCTTCTTGAGGAGGCGTGAGCTTGGAAGGGTTCTGGGCTTGATTGTCATTCTAGACAAGTGTATCCTGACATCCTTTCCTTTTTACTATAAATCAGAAGCAAAATGAATAAATTAGTTATTGAAGTTCCTTGTGGGCTTCATTGATGCGATTGCAGGTGGAAAAGACAGGTAACATAACCAGAGGGAATTGGTGTCAAGGCTGCTCCTCACAGACCCAGATTATGTCACCAATCAGCTGGTGAAATAAAGAGATTTCCCGCGTATATTTAGTAAATCAACATGACAATGTCATATACAATCGGAGTTAATTAGGCAAACCTTCTTGCTGTGTAGAGCATATCTCATGCCTTAGAGGTAGAGAGGCTTCCGTCACTGTGGCGGCTCTGCAAGTGTCAGGGGGAGCTGGTTGCAGCTCAAGTTGAGAGGCACCTGCAGCCTCCTCCTCCTCCTCCTCCTCCTCCTCCTCCTCCTCCTGCTGCTGCCTGGGTGCTGCTCAGAGCAGCCCCCTGAGCTTGGGCTGAGCACTCTCATGCCACCAACCCCAAGAGCACTGGGGCCTGGCCTGTAGCACTGGGTGCTGTTGGGAGGCTGGGCTGTGACATAAAGGGGAGACAGGAATCGTTCATGGGAAGCCTTGCATTTCCCATTTAATCTCAGTGCTCCCTGTGTTTCCTTAGCCCCTGTGGTCATGGCCTGCTGTATTGCCAAAAGTCACACCCTGGTCCCCCAACAGCACCCACTGTGGGGTGTGTTCTGACATACACAACACTCGTTTCTGGGGTCAGAGAGGGGCAGAAGTGGCAGCAACCCCTGCCCCCCTCGAGCTGCACACAGCTTCCTGCCATGTCCAGGGCAAAAGGTGTTTGATCCCTGAGGGGCCCTGCCTTGCCTCTGCCCCGGGGAGGAGATGCTGAGTGTAGGGCAATGGAGGGGCTTGTCCAAGGTCAACCCGTGTCAGAGCCAGGAGCCCTCCACCATTTCCTCACCCTGACCGTGGGACTCCCATCTGGTTTGATTCAGCTGTCAACCCTGGAGCAGAGAGTGGCAGTAACAAAAGGCTTTTTCAGACATAATCCCACTAAACGGAGACAATCCTGTTATGTTTCCAGGCGACAGGAATTGAGACTTTAGTGCCAGAGTATGAGGACTGTGCCCTAAGGGCTTTGTTTCAGGACTTAATGTCAGGTGATCTCAGGACCAGCCTGGTCTTTGTGCCCTAAAGCTGCACAGATTAAGCCCTAAACATGTATTTTTAAACTGAGTAAAGCCCAAGAGGTGTGATAGACAATCTGGGACGGGGAGGAAACACCCGACCAGCATCCCAGTAAGAGGGATTAGTCTGGCCAGGACAATAGCAGCCGTGAATCTCTGAGGGGCATGGCCTGACATGCCAGCTGAGGGCTGGGCTGCCCTCCCCATGCCAGCTACACCAGCCTGCCAAAGTTCAAATGTCTGACAAGCATCACACTGCAGCTCCTGTATTCCCAGCCCATGTGTCCCCATCCCCAGCAGAGGCCAGTTAATACCCAATTAACAGGACTCTTTCTAATGAACTGAGCCTTAACTGCCAGCCACTCCATCCTTTAATCTCTCCCAGCCGGAGTAGAAGAGCTTGGCAGGTGTCACTTCAGGCTGAGGTGACAGGGCAGATCTGCCCTGCCAAGGCACAGCCCCATGTCCAACAGCCCCTCCCTGAGCCCCCCTCCCCGAAACACCATTTACCCGAGGGCAAAGAGCATCCCTGTCTGCACGGGCCCTGCAGCTCTGAGGAGTTCATCTCTCCCTGTCCCTGGAGCCACAATATGACTGGGTATCCCAGTTTCCCCCAAGTGACTGACTTGGTCAGTCCCACTCTGTCAAAGTTGTTCTTCTGCCTCTGCCTGCCAGAGCCCCTTCTGGAGCCATGTGTAGCATGAGCGACCCAGGGCCATCGTGTGTGTCTAAGCAGTGTCTTCACAGCACTTGGTCCCCAAAGGCACGAGTCAGCAGCCCTGTGTAAGGCCCAAGGATGCCGAAAAACAGACCTCACTTAGGAGATATGGCTATCCCAGAGGGCTGGATCTGGCTGTGGGGAGCCTTAGGGGGAGCAGTTCAGGAGTTAAGTTGTCTTTGGGAGCATCAGAGCGAAGCTGTTCCTGCTCTGCAGGGCAGCTGCTTTCCTTTACAGGGACTGGTGTGCACGCCAGACTTTCCCCTCCATGTTCAACTCAAAAGTCACGATCTGTGATATCGTACCAGCTGGGAAATCCCCTCCACCTCCTTTTGCAGCTCCCCCAGCCTTATCTCCCCTTGCAGAGGCTGTGGACACGCAACACACATCCCAGCAGCCTTGGGCAAGGCAAAGTGTGAAGATGCAGCACGGTGTGGGTGCTGTGGAATTTGGTTTTGGGGCCAAATGAGGCCACAGGGAAAGAAAGATCCCATGAGTAGTAATTTCTAGTGGCTGGAGACATCCCACACTTCTCTGTGCCTCTCTGGCTGCAGGCAGCAGCAGCAGAAGCTGGTGGTGAGTTGCACTGGAGCCAGTTCTGACCTGAGCACCTGCAAGGTGCCCAATGCCCCACGATCAGCTGGTGTGCAATGGGGAGCTTGGGAGAGGCAGTTCTTAGCACAGGGAAGAGATGTTATAGCACCCAAATCATCATTAAAGGTGACACCACCATCCGCATGCTGGGTTAGTACGGGGCTTGCTTCAGCTCAGCTGTGACTTGGATTTCATTTCCTGGTTGCAGTTCTGGAGTTTCTGAGACAGCAATAAGTGGGGTGAGCCCTGCACAGATCCTAGCTTCATCATGATAAAAATTAAGGATTATCTGAGTAAGCAGTCCTGTAGATATGAAAACATTGACAGTTGCACCGGGGCTGTCAAGGACAGCAGCTGCTCACCTCTCCACAGCTACAGTATGGATGCTGCTGACTTTCCCCTCAGTGCTCCAGCTGTTTAACTGGTGTTTCTGGGGATGCCAAGTCTGGATGCAGCAGGAGGGCTGAGTCTCCAACAGCTAATCCCGCAGCATCATTGCATCACTGTGGTTTTTTCCCCAGCATCCTTCGTGTGTACTAATGTAGACTCACAGTGTCCTGGGAAGAGCTGGGATAGCATTAGCCAAGATCAGAAATGAGGAAGTAAGACTGAGAGCAGGAATGCATGAAACACTGGCTTCTGTCTCTGTCAGGTGCCTGCAAGAAGCTGGGCCAAAAGGGATTTGCTTAAAACCCCAGAACAAATCATTGGAGCAGATCTCGGACTCTGTGCCCCAGACTTTGGCTGCCTCAGTCACAGAATAGCTCCATACACCCGACTGGGACAGGAGACAGTGGGAGAACAATATGGTCTCCTAGATGCCATGGCTTCTCCAGATTTTTGGGGAACTGCTGGCACGGCCCCAGATGCTGTGACACAAGCTGCTGGCACTCCTGGTGCTGGGACAGGCTCTAGCTGACTTTTGCCTGTTGCCGGGATGCTGCGTGGAGCCAGGCAGCTCCTGCCATGTGACTCTGCTCTTCCCCAGCCTGGCACAGGAAGATTCGAGCAATTCACTCATTGTTTTCTGGAAGGCACTGGCCTAAAGCTGAGGAAGCAGACCGGATCCTAAGGGATCACTGAGGAGCAGTAGACAGGATCCTGTGGGATCTGTGCAAACATATTGCTGGAGCAGCTTGTGCAGCTCCCCCTGCTTTGCAGCCAACAGTGTTGAAGAGCAGAATTGAGTGTGGAACAGCTTCCCTGCAGACCCCATTAGCCTGAGCTGGAATTGCCAGCCTAAAGCTGGGCCCTGCAGCCCTGGAGAGGTGCTTGAGCTGGTCCTGTGCATCCTGTCAGAGCTTCCCAAAGCAGGAGGGAGTGAGAGTCAATGAGCAGCGACTGTGCCCTTTTTGCTCCTGGGCATAGGCCTGCCACTTGCTCATTGGTTCCAAGCAAAGCCCTGCTCCCTGCCCTGTGCCACCAGGATTCCCTGAAGGAGCAGGCTGCACTGAGGGTGTCCTTCTGCCTTTGCTGGGGCGGGGCTTCTCTCTGCCTTAATTTTCTCCCAGATGAATTTCTTCTGTGCCTCTAATTAAGCTTCCTCTTTGGCTTAGGACTGTGGACAGTCTGAGCATTTGTAAATTACCCCATCCACCAGACAGGCTTTGTCCATCTCTCAGCCCTCTAATTACTCTGCTCAGCCCCCAGAGAGGAGGGATCTGCTGGAGACAGACTGAGCAGAGAATATCAGGTGTGACAGACCCTGCTTGGACAGCAGCCCTTGGAAACGCGGTGCTGCTGCCCAGCACAGAGAGCTGCGGGCGCCGCCGAGCCCGTGCGGAGCAGAGCCCTGTGCGCACACAAATAGAACTAAAAACCCTTCCCCACTTGCACATCTGGGCTATGGCCAGGAGTCCCCCCCGCCGTGTGTGTCACAGGCTGGTGTCCCCCGTGGCACCATGCCCTGCCCAAGAGCAGAGCTGATGGCAGGTCCCCCTGGGCTGTGCCCAGCCAGCTCTGAGCCGCGTCCCTTCCTCCTTGCCAGCGCACCACTGCGCGGCTCTGATCACAGGGAAAGGAGAGGACTGTCCCTGCCCGAGGGGGTGACCGGCAGCTGGAAGCACCAGAAGAGGTGACTCCTGTTTGCTGTGTCAGTGGCTGCCCAGCAGCAGTCCTTCAGGGAGCTCAGTGGGGCAGGACAGCACCTTGAATGAGGGCAGGAGGCTGCTCTGAGGGAGTTTAGATGTATTTATATAACACAGCCTGTGAGATTCAGTTCATCATTTGAAGGAGGCACGTTGCAAGTCACTGGCAATCTCCTCTGGAGCAACTTCACCAACAGAGCTCGAGCAGCCCTTGCGTGTTGTATTTGAGTTTGTTTACAGAAAGTATTTGGACAATGGGGCAATTCCGTGTTTTCTGTTTTCTTGTAAACAAACATGCAGGCAAAAGACTTGGGCTCATACACTGGGCTGTGCAGGACAAGGAGTGGAGAAACTTGTGCAGCTGTGCTTGACTGGGGGGGCACAGGGAACAGGGAGCCCAGTGACTCCTGCTCTAGGACAGGGGGACAGGCAGCTCACTGCCGTGGGCAGGGCAAGGGGCATCTTTGGGGGCAGCAGGATGTGTGCCCTGTCCTCCCAGGGCAGGGCAGCTGCCTCAGGATCACTCTTTATGCAAAGATTGGAAAAAAAAAAAAGAAAAGGCTTCTCTCTGAGCTTGCTGCTTTGTCTAAGTCTTGAATGATTTTCTGTCACTAGGTATCAAACTGCAGTTGAAAGGATTTCCCGTTGACATTTAGCAGTATTAAATTACAAAATAACCACAAGTCAGCCACTCAGTATGATATAAACAGTGGGATTTGACAGAGCTTTTTCTGGCCTTGGGGACCAATTTACTCATTTTTACAGTCCCAACTCCAGTCATCCACTGGTAATGCACAGCGCCTTTTGGACACCACCTATTTGGAATTAGAGACACATATGGCAGAGTGTAATTACCTATTTACTCTGCTGCTGAATCAGCAAACTGAGGCTAGTTAACATTACAGCTCATAAGCCCCTTTCATAAACATGGGTCAGTGCTGGAACTGAGTGAAATTAATGCAAAAGAAAGAAAGAATTCCTCTTGAAAGGGGAGCCAAAAAAATCAGATGATTTAACAGGGAAAAAATGGACTCTCAATGCTTTCTGTGAGGACGAAATCTGAGGAACCACAGCCGGGCTTCTGGGAGGAGGGGCCTGGACCATCGCTTATTCCCACTGGTGTAAATCGGGAGTAGCTGTGGAAATGTCTTGCTGAAAGTCTAAAATAAATGAGAGGGAAGCCAGGCACATTGGCCAGAGCTCCATCTCAGCTCCCTGAGGAAACAGGCAGCTGGTCTGAGCTCTGGGCTCTGCATCCTGCCACCCCACGGGGTCCAGCTCCAGCCGGGCTTTGTGCTGGCCCCTGGGGCTGGGCTGTGAGCCACACTTGTTTGCACCAAGAAGGGATTTAGCCCTTGTCACCAGCTGTGACGCTGGGGCTGGATGGGCACGGGATCTGAACAGTGGCTGAACACCCCTGGCTCCAGGCTTGTCTCCTACACAGCCCCCCTGCCCTGCAGGTGAATAACCAGAAGCACAAAGTGCTTCTCAAGCCTGTGAAGCTCAAGCATTTCCAGGTGAGCAAACGGCAGAGCAGCCAAGGTGGGGAATGCTGCCTGGGCAGGAACACTGTGGAGGGGCACTGCTTGGCTGGCACAGCACAGGGGCTTCCCCAGCCTGCAGCCACAGAGAGGCCCTGTGGCACCCGGAGAGCCCCAGCCTGTGGCACTTGGAATGCCCCTGAGGTGCCCGGAGAGCCCCAGCCTGTGGTGCTCCACCAGCTGCAGAGACAGCACTGATGGGATGAGGATGAAAGGCTTCACTTCCACTTCCATGGATTTTGCACCAGCAGCTCCCAGCAAGGAGCAAGGAGCAGTGTGCTGCCCTCTGGGCTCTCCAGCCAAGGGGAATCTGTCCAGTGGGTGACTGGGTCTCTCAGCCCCGTGTCTCAGGAGCGCTGTGGGCTGCTCTGTTCCTGTTGAGAGGGATGTGTGTGGGACTCTGGGGGGCCTCAGCCTGTCCACACTTGGCTGCAGGATCTGATGGCTTCAGTCTTAATCCAGCCACTGCACATGGGTGTAGGTGTTGTGTCCTTGATCCTGGGGCTTGCACGTTTACAGACTCTGGATATGAAGCATTGTACCAGCAGAGCTCTGTGGGACATGGCTGGGAATGTTGTGTCGTGGAAGGTCGTGTCCCCACCAGGCTGGGGTGTGGGAGGAGCTCGAGGGTCAGTGAAGTTGTGCTGTGTTGCAGCATGACATGTCAGGCTGGTGGCTGGAGAGTGGGGAAGGTGGACCCTTGGGAGGGCAGGCAGGACAGCTGGACACCCTGGATGTGGAGCTGGGTCTCTGCAGGGGCAGTGCGAGCCCCTGGTGTCCCTGGTCAGTGCAGGCTGTGCAGGGCAGTGTGAGCAGTGCTGGACAGAGCCTGCTGTGCACCAAGGGCTCGGCAGCAGCACGGCTGGCAGGGGCAGGGGAGCCAGGCAGCTCCCATTCATCTCCAGATGTGCCAAGGAGGCACAATCATAGCAGGAACCTAAGCTGCCAGCAGAAAAGTGAGAGACTTTTCTGGAAAGCACCATCTAAAGCTGTGGGAACATGTTTCTCCTCCCACTGACTCTCAAAGCTTTGCAGTGATTAAGACACATCATTGCCAGGACTCCTCCGTAAAGCTGCTATTAGGTGGTTTCCCTGTGGGACAGGGTGAGGTCCAGGACTTCACAGTGATCTGAAGAGAGATAGGAGAGGAGGTGTTGGGTCCTGGCTTTACCCACAGCTGGTCCTCACTCCTCTCTCTGGGGGAGGTTTGTGGGTCCTGCTTTGGGAAGCACCTGTGAGCTGTGCTGTTCACAGGACGGGTGGTGGCATGTTGCTACCCCTGGCCTAATTTGTGTCTCACCTGGCTCCTGCTATTCCAAAATGGAAAGGGGCCATTTTAATTTCCTCCCTCTACATTGAATTTGCCATGCTGACCAATCACTGCCACTAACAGGAGGAGGGGACTGAGTTCCTTGGCCTTTGCCGTGACAAACCACATGATGTGCACCAGTTCCTGACCCTACCCAGCCCCCCTGTTTCTACAGCCATAGACTGGGGACAATAATGAGCAGCTTCACTGCAGTGCCACACAGGCTGATGTTTAATCCGGGTTTTAAGCACTTCAGGGAAAGGCACTGCGCTGAAGAGAGCGTGGCACCCTGGACGGGGTCCTGCCCCCTGCACCAGCCGAGCAGAGAGCAGCCCCGGCTCCTACAGGTGCTCCCACTTGTGCTCCTTCTCTTGTCATTGTCACTCTTGAGGGGCTGGGCATCTCCTGTGAGATGTGTGTGGAGCTGGGATTTGAACTCAGCTTTGTGCAGCCCGCACCTGGCATCTCACTTATGTCTGCAGCCTGTGGGTGGGCAAACAGCTTGGTTTTCTTATTTTCCTTCCTTCTTTGCCTTTTTGTTTTGCTTTGGCTTGGGTTTTTATTTTGTTTTTGTGGGTTTTTGTTTGGTTGGTGTTTTTTGTGTTTTGTGTTTTTTTCTCTTTTGTTTAAGAGGGGAGGAGAGGGAAGACAGAAAATGACATGCACTTGGGAGGACAAGCTTGGTTCTGGGTGAGGTGCGGCACAGTAGGAGCAACAAAAATGCCTTAGAGGTAGCTGGTGAAAGTGTTCCAGGGGGTGGAATGTGACTGAAATACCCGTCCCTCTCACTGGGCTGAGGCCTCATTTGCCTTGGGACCGCATGCAAGAGGGGATCCTGCTGGGGAGGCTTCTCTGTGGCTGCTGGCTTGACCTCTCCTGCCTGATGTGCGTGCAAGACCAAGCCCCTTGGACATCTCCCGTTGTGGATGGGCCTTGTTTGGTACAAGCAGAAAATAGCACAAATGTTCTGCCTTTCCACCCCATCCTCCCTGCACAGGGAGTGTGTGAAGGAGGAGGGTCAGATCATAAAGCTGGGTTGCAGCACTCGTACATCCTTATTCTTCCCTCTGCTATTATTCTCTCTGCTAGCATGGATTTTGTACTTGAAGCACTAGTTTCCCAATCTGTAAAACAGATATGGAAACTAGAAGTCTCACAGGAATATTTTACACACTTCAGATGGAGTTTGTCTCATCTGAATTCACATCTACCTGCCTCTTCCCCCTAGCCCTGTATCTTTTTCTTTCTCTGTGATTTCAGATAGAGTCCCATAAATCCTGTTCCAGGCCTAAATTAAATGACTGCTTGGAAGTCAAATCCCATCTGTGGCATGCCCTGTGACCTGGCAGTCTTCCCTTCCATCTCTTGAAGCTGGCAACGTCCCAGGGTCTCAGGGAAGTTCTGCAGAAGAATTGTCAGGCTCCTGGGATTTAGTTTACATCAGTATTTCCATCCCCAAAACCTGTTTTCAGGGGTAGGGAAAGAAGAAAGCAGTTTGATGCAGTTTAAATTGGCCATGTAAAGTCCATACACTTAAAATATGAAGCAATCTGTTTTAGATCTGGATTTGTTGGATCCTCCTAAAGACTATGGAAACTTCACCACAAGAAGTCCTGTTTCTCCCACACTTGCTGTTCCTGGGTTCTGTGCTCTCTGAACATCCTTCCCCAACGTGCTGCAGCCGCTGGTACTGGGGAAGGAGCTGCAGCTGGAAATCTGGGATGTGTGAGAAGCCTGATTTTTATCTCAAGTAAGCATTTTTGCTTAATTTAATACCAGCACTTTGAAGTGTCCGGGCACTGCACAAGATGTACCTGCAGAGTGTGGAGGCACAGCAGCAAGAGGCAGCTGTTAGGAAGGCAGCAGGAGATGTGACTGCAGCAGGGCAGGATCGGGCTCTGGCCCTGCAGTGCTGCAGACGGGGTGCCAGCAGCGTCCCTGGGCAGGGAGGCACAGTTGGGACCCACTCCAGAACTTTTCCATGGGAATCCAGCAAGACCTATTTTCTGATGAAGCCGAAGCTGGCAGCACACGTAGCTGAGCCAAGGAGTTCACTCCAGAACGTGGCGATTTTTAATAAAGTCACAATTGCTGCTCTGTGCTAAGTGAGTCATTTTAAAGTCAGTCCCTCATAAAACAATCGCTTCCCAGATCCTGCTTCCTTCTGTACATGTCTCACCAGCACAGCATACTTTTATGGCATAAACACCACCTTCGCCTGTATTGCTGCTCAACAGTTGCTGCTTGTTCTCGCCGGTTTCTCAACAGCGAGATCCGGGCCGAGCACAATGCCAGGGAACAGCAGGCTCGGAGCAAGGGCCGGCACATCCCACATCCACAGCCCAGCTCCAGTGACAAGGGCCTTGATGTGTGCGTGTGACACGGCCCCGCTGGGCACAGCGGGCCCCTGGTCCTGGGGCTGGGGTGCAGACCGTGCCCTCCTGGCCGGGCCGGGGTGGCTGGCACGCTGCTGGGCTCAGCACGGGCACCCTGCTCGGAGCTTTCTAGCCCACTGGCTCTTCACAAACTTTGGCAAACTGAAATCTGCATTGGAGCCTCCTTCAGCTGCCTGCCAAATTACATAAAATTATTTAAAATTGGCCAGTGAGCTAAAAAGATGGGGGTGGAGGAGGTGGGGGGAGATGACAGATGGATGCTGTGAACGCAGGAGTCTTGTGTCCTTAGGAAGCCAAGCTTAAAACCCTCAGGAAACCGAAGAGGTCTCTGGTCCATGAACCCCTTTGTTCCGAGGCACTAATCTACCCAAACGGACGGAGCTGCTGAAGGGCAGGACGATTCAGTTGCCTCTGTTTCTCTGCTTTCTGAGGATGTGTGTGCCGAAGCGATGGCTGGGAGCAGGGCACGCCTCGCATTATTGCCTGCCGATCGCAGCCTTGTAAAACAGTGTTGTGCAGAATGCACACTGCGAGCATTTGTAACCTGGATGCAAACTGCCAAACACACGTTCACACTGCTCTGCTATTTGGGTTTAATATGTATATATTTTCTTTTACAATTTGGACCTAATGAAAAACATGTGGTTTGTGCTGAGCAAAAGGAATAATAGGACTTTGTGCCGGCTGTGTCAGTTCCTGCTGGGCATTACCGGCCGCCTGTGCTCTCTTGCTGGCTTGTGCCTCCAGATACTGCAGAATAACTTGAACATGTTCCTCATCCCCACCCAAACCTGAACATTGCGGTTTCCAAAAACACTGTTGTCTTGGCAACCATCCAGATCCTTTCTGGGCATTTAAAACTTGGCTGAAACTAGTGGAGCAAAAGCACATTCCAAGTGTTTTCCCAGGCCTCTGGCACAACACCTGACTGCGACACCCCTTTCCTCCCGACACTCAGTCGCTTCAGCTGTCTTTGCCCTCCTTTCAGCAGCAGTGGCACCCCTGTGGTACCTCCGGGTTTCCTTCCTGTTTAAAAGAAGGCCCCGTATCTGCCCAGCATTTGAACCAGGGGCACCGAACCATCTTTGTTCTGTGGTTATTCACATCTGAGAACTGCAAACAGTGAGGACAGCGATGCTCCACGGGCTCTCCAGAGAGCTGAGTCAGCACTTTCAACTTCCTGAGTGGTACAGACTTGAGAGGGCATGAAACAGGGCTGCTGCTTTAGAAATGGCACAGAAACCCTACAAATGCAGAAAACTGCTCAAAGAAATGTAAATTTGAATGAGTGCCATTGAAACACACAGGAAAATCCTTCATTGTGAATGCAAATTTAAACAAAATCGTCTATCTCCTGCCTTCCCACACAAAGGAAACTTGCTGCCTCTTCCCTAGGAGAGTGTTTTACCAAGCTCATATGAAACTCTTTTTACAACATCCCTTTGTCTCTCTTGGAACCTGACCAAGAACTATAAGCCTTTAAAGAGAGCTTTTTGCTTGTTCAGGCCCAAGGGGAGTAGCTGGGTATAAATAATAGATCTGCCTCTTCTGTCTCCAGCGTTTCTGTTCTGCTGTTCCTCACAGACACAACCTGGGAAAGGTGTGGTGGTGCCTGCAGCAACAAGAGGGCAGTTCTCTGCTCTCCCTCGAAGGGGCACGATGATAAAGTGAGGAACAGCTGACAGGGCCAGAGCTGGTATGTGCAGCCCAGCGGACGTGACGTTCCAATTTTAGAAAACTACAGCTGGGCAAGCGTGCTCTCTCGCTGGACCTTGCTGCTGTTTTCCATACAGGGAGCCTTGGGAGAGCAAAGTCTTATCTGTGCAGCCTTCTCAGCAGTAACAGCCCCTCGTCCAGGCAGCTGGTGATTAACAGTCGATACCTCTGGAGCATACACCTAGCTGGGGAAAAATGTTAGAGCTTTGCAATACACGGCCAAGCAACATGAACTCCTCGTATATCCAAGGTGAACAGCTCTGCCACGTTGTCCTGCAAAGCCACAATTGTTCTTTGTTTTCAGTTTTGCCAGTACTGCACTTCCCACCTCTCCCATGCATGTGTTGTAACCCCCGTGGCCCAAACAGTCACCCTCCCCACTGCCACCCAGCCCTGCCTTTCTTCTGCTTTCATCCTGTGCCTGCTAAACTGTCAAAAACCACCTCCCAGCCTTTCCTAACAGCTACCCTTAACTGTTCTGTCTCCTCCCCAGTGTCAGATTCTGCCTTGAATTGTCAAGTTTGACACTGGCAGCTTGTGAGAACCCCAGTTCCCACCCACTGCCTCTCCGCTGCCGTGGGTTGTAAGGAAGGGAGGAAGGTGCTGTTGTGTAGTCCCAAAAGGAAAGTCTGCATTTATCTCCTGGCAAGCAGAATTAGGAACTTGAGTGAGAGTATATATCTGCTCTCTCCTACTCCCCAGTTCCCTTCTTGGTCTCTCTGGGCAGATTAAGGCTTTTGTGTTGTTTTTACCAAGGTCAGCGATCTATTCTTTTGTATTCACTGTTCTCCACTCAATTAGTCGAGGGCATTTAACATGGATTTTTCATATTTGCATCGCAAATTCTAAATGATCCATGGAAAGCAGCTGTTCAGAAACTTCTGAATTCGTTATCCCCAGTGTCTTGGAGTGAAGAAACTTTGCCAGCCATTTGACTGGGGCCCTGTGTAGTCAGATGGGAAACTGTCAGTCATTGCAGTCTGCACTGAAGAAACGACGTGATGTTGTGGCATCTGGTTTCCATTTTATGTTCCCTACAACCTCTTCTTCACCTGACTTGCCATTGACTGGTAATTGTGTTGACTGCTCAGTAGCTGCAGGCCTATGTGGCAGCACCCTCAAGGCCTTCCAGCGTTGGCAGGGTCATACACAGCCCCTTCACGTGGTCCTGCTGTGCATCCAGCTCCCACCTCAGAGCACAGCACCCCTCAGGCCCAGCACCCTCCCCTCGGCTCTCCAGCACTCCCAGGGACACAGGCTGGTACTGGGTACAGGGCACAGGCACAGGCTACAGCCAGAGACAGCTTTTCATGTACCACCTTATCCTCCTGTTGTACCCACACATGTGCAAACACCAAAACCACATGCTCAGAGCTCTGTCAGCCCTTCTGCATTCCCACCCCATGTCTCAGTGGCCATTGCATTCCCTGCTGCAGGAACAGCTGGCTGAGAGCCAGAGCCTGCCTTTCCTTCCCTCCTTCCTTCCTTCCTTCCTTCCTTCCTTCCTTCCTTCCTTCCTTCCTTCCTTCCTTCCTTCCTTCCT
>JAWWMP010000038.1:1016601-1069770 GCA_035047865.1 Dendrocincla tyrannina | reverse complement strand
CCGGCCCGGCGGCCCCGAGCGCACCCGCGGGCCCCCCGCGCTGTCCCGGGCGGGCTCAGCCCCGGGCCGGCCCCGCCGCCGCAGCCCCTGCAGAGAGCACATGCTAGAGCCGAACTATGAAATACCATCTTTTCCTCCCGCCAGCGCGTTCCTCCCTCCAAAGTGTGATTTATGCTTGTTTAGAATAACGGTGGATCTCCGAGCCCATCTGTTTGTCTGCCTGTTGGCGCACATGGAGTATCTCTGCCCGTGGTGATTGCCGATGGCGTTATTGCACGATAAGTAGTTTGGTAGGAAATATTGTAGCAATTAGAAGTCCAGTGATGCAAGTTCCTGACACACTGTGACTGTCTTGCTGTCAGTTCTGCGTCTCCTTTTAAAGTTCATTTCTGTGAATCACTGTAAGTAACCGTTTAACTTTGCAGCATTTCTACAGCTTTTGCATTTGAGACATCTCTTGACATTGCGTCAAACTCTTTCCACTGTTATTTTTTTCCTGTCGACGTTTCTTGTGACAATCATATTCTGTTAAGCAACAACAAAAAAAGAAGGAACTCCTTATAGATAAGGGTGTTGCTGCCCCTGTTTCCTCTGGCTCTGAGCCTTGGGGACCTAAAAAACCGGGGCTGTGAGGAATTTCTGTTATGACGGGAAAAGAGCAGCTTTTGTGGGTAGTGAGATTTCTAGATGGAGTGTGAGTGACTGCTGTTACCCCAAAGGAATTGTCAGAGCAGAACCAACCTTTTGCTTTCTTCACACCTGTGAGGTATCAGATGCTTCTGCTTGTTTAGTTTTCCCCTCCTTCCTCTGGAATTCTGTTTCTTGACAAATAGGTGTTTTATGAGAGAGAACAGACATAATTGGAATGCGAGTTTTAGTATTACTTTTCAAGTTCTTCACTGCTCATTTTGTTGGGAGAAAAGCAGGTGAAGATGAATAACTTGGACTCCAAGCCCATACTGGGAATCAGGTTTTTTCGTTGTACTTGCCTTCTGTGATCCCTGAAAAGTTTTATGTCAATCTATAGCCCTGCAATGTACGTTGGAAACATTGAGCCTACACTGGCTTTCTCAGTTCCTGCAGTAATGGAGGCTGCACTAGAGAAAACAAGGAGAGATTGGGGGATTTCTCCTGCCCTGTGCTTTTGGGCCTTATTCAGTCCTGCCTGTTGGTCTGAAGGCCTCTTGCAATGGCTTGGGAGAGTTTTTTGCACACTGAACGAGCTGCTGTTTACTCATAGTAAAAAATACTCCCCATATTTTTGTTTGTATAGGGATAGGAGCCAGAAATACCAGTGTGGGTTTTTCTCCTGCTCTGCCCTCTTGGCTGTAAAATGGGGGTGGTTACCAACAAGTCCCCCTCCTGTGCACCTGCAGTTTTCTGGATGTGTGAGAGACTAATTAGTGGATGTATTTTAACATCTTTTCCTCTTTCACATGGTGCCAAATATATTTAACCTCAAGGCTATGACAAATATATAACAACAACCAACCTGGCAGTACGGACCAGCCCCTGTGACTGCAGCAGCCAACAGTTGGGGCAGGCAGGAGAAATCAGATGTGTTCAGTCTGAATTTAAAGCAAGGAAATGGACTGTGGCTGAAGGAGCAGAGGAGGTACTTGGAGGAAGATGAAAAATGAAATGACAGAAGTGTGAATTGTTGAGACCTCTGAGGCTTGTAGGGCTTTTGCTCTGTCCTAAATGAAAGCCTGCTTGGGATCCAGTCCTTACAGAAAATGAATTTAAGAGCCCAGCTTGTGCTTTAGGTTTTGTCATTCTAATTTGCTTTTCTTAGATTTTCTTGTTACAGAAAGGGTTGTTCATGGTGATCTCCAGTAAATGAGAACAGTATGAAGCTTCACTTTAGAAGTTGTGCTCATCTTCACCATTGAGTGAATGTGTTTCTAATTGCAACTTCCACAGTTTTACTGCAACTCAGCACTTGTAGAGACAGGCAGTGCTCATGATGCTCTGTAGGGTTTGAGCATAGAGCTGTGATTAAGGAAGTCAAGAATGGCCATTCTGCCCGTGACACGCACTCTGCACTTGTGTTGTAAACTCACTTAACCAGTCTGTTTTAGCTTTTATGGGAGCACGGTGAGTAACTCCCTGTGCACCTCTCCAGGTGCTTCACTGGGTTGTTTGTAGGAAGTTATGTGATATAGGTTCTCATATCCAGTGTAAATGCAAGAAAATAATTTGTCATATTGAAAGCACAAACTGGATGTTCATGCAGCTGAAATACAGTGCCCAGTGGCCTTGATACCGCTCGTCACTGAGACCCTGAAAATGTGGCATTTGGCAAGCAGAGGGTGACCCGCTGTATGTGGGTTCCAGGACAGGCAGACTCACACGTGTCTGTGCTCCTGGACTGGGCAGGACAGCCTTTCCCAGCACAAACCCATGGGGGAGTTAAAGGCTGTCTGAAATGGGCAGAATGAACACTTTGTCCCGTTGAAGGCAGAGGCCTTGAGAATAGTTCTTTCAGTCACTAAATGCTGTGTTTATTGTACTCGCCCTTCCTTTGTAAAGCTTTTGGTAGCAGCAGCACAAGGCAGAGCTCAGCAAGTTCGGGGGTTCACTGGTGGATGTGTGAGTGCTCCAGGAGATACGTGTGGTATAGCGGGGACTGAGGACAGCACAGAGGGGAAGGTCTGGTGTGCCAGCCTCGGGCAGTGCCAGGGTGGCTGAGCTCTCCTCACCTCACACACTTGGGGCTCCCACGTGGAAGGTTTCCCTTGTGCTCCCTGAGCATTCCACATCCTGCGGGCGGGCCCAGCTGAGTGAATCGGAGTAAAACAAAGGAGCCAAACAAAGTTTTATGAAATAAGAGTTGAACCACTCCACTCCTCTTGGCTGCTGGAAGAGCACTTTGTGTGTTCCCAAGCTGTGTTCCTGTGTTTCCCAGAGGGGACTGGCACAGGAGGGATCAGAGGCTGCTGCAGGGCAGGGATGGGATGTGTGCTGGGGAACAGGCTGGACCTTCCCCAGGTGCTTTCCAGGGAGAGGGAGTCTGTTGGCTGCACAGCACGTTGGATGTGGTGGGATGGAATGGGTCTCTTCCACTTGTGAATTCTGTGTTTCACTGTGGAGCTGTGTCTCTGAAGTTAAATGCAGGAAAAAGTGCTCTCTAGGAGCTAGAAGAGGAGTGTTCCAATTGAGAGGTGATGTTGGTGTTTTTCTTTTTGAAGAAAAAAGCCCAGAAGCCAAAACATTTGCGTGCAGAATCTAGATTTAGACCTGACTTTAAAGTCACAGTGGGTTTTTTGAGCAGATTGGAATTGCTGCAGTGTGTCTAAATTACATGGAAAACTTTGAAAAAGTTTCCTTGCAGGTCTGGGGGACATGTGGAGGTGTGTGTGTTCCTACAGCCAGGTTGGGAACTGCTGGCTTTGGTTAGCAGAAATGCAGGACAAGGAGGTGCTCTGTGAGTGTGTGACCAAGTGGCTGTTCCAGAGCTTGTGGGTGAGTGAAGTTTGTTTAAAAACAGAAAAGCACAAAGTGTTATTTTTAATAGTGGATCGAAGGCAGAAGTCTGTAGCACTGTCAGATCTTTTCATGGGTATTTTTCTATCAGGTCTTTTTCACAGGTCTTTTTCTATCTTGGCTTATGTTTTATATGTATATTGGATTGAATCGAGATTACTTCAAGTTCTAACCTGTGCTAAGTATTTCAACATCTGGACTCACTGTAAGAACTGTTGCTGTCCAGACATGAGAAGTCTCTTGAATTGCATTTTAACATTTTAAAATATTTTAGAAAGAAGTTGTGTTTATTATTCAGTTAAAACAGTATATGTGGTTTACAGTGTTTAGTCTTGTGGAATGGCTTGTCACGTGGCATGATGCAATAAATTGCAAATAGTTGCATGGTGTCAGTACAATTAAAGAAATTAAATTTCTAAATTGTTTACTTCAGCTTGGTGCTACTTTAAGTGTCTGCTCTCAGAGATTGCAGGCAGTGAACAGCTGTCTGTCGCAGATGGGAGAGGAAAAAAATCCTTCCCCTTAGTTTCTTACTCCTAAAAAGGTTTCCATATAAACCCAGGAGTAACGTAATACAACCTTTTAGTCAAATTTGAGGTTCCTGTTACATGTTTAAGCAAAGCGACAGCAGAGTCGTATCTATTTGAAACCAAGTGGTGTAAGTGAATGCGACTCGAGGAATTTTGGACTCCAAAGCATTCTTGAAACCTCACAGATGCTTGTTGAGCAGTCAGAATGCATTATTTATTGCATCTCAAAAAAAAAAAAGAGCCTTGCAGGTAGTTCATGACTTCTGTTGTGTCTGCTGTGCCTTGGGGAGATCAGGTGGCATTGTCTGTCCTGTGCTTGGACTGTGTTGTACCCAAAGAAATCAGGTATTTTAGAAACTGTCAGGGAAACAAGCAGCAAATCCACATTTTTGAGAGTCCAGGTGCAGTGAAGTCTGAAAAAGAGCAGGTTTGGGGCTGGGTGTTTTCTGCTGAGATCTCAGTATGGCAGGAATGGAGCTTGTGCATAGAAGTGCACGAAGTTAAGTCTGAGATTGGGAATTGGATGCACTGTTTTATTGCTCTATGATCTAATTCACCATGGCAATTATAAAACTTATTAAAATAGTTGTGACATGTCTGATCACAAAGTGTAGGAGGTGGTAAGATCGTTCTTTTTAAATGCAAAAGTTGTTGCTGCTGCTGGCATCCAGCTTTTCTGCTTGTGGTGGTTTCCTTTCTGTCTTTTTTTGTAACCCCTCTGGACTATTAACAGACATTTTACAGTCCCCAGGCACTTCTTAAAGTTTTTGTGCTTATTTGCTTTGGGTAACTTTGTTCTCCAGTTCTGGACTCCAACCTTTGTCTTGTGCTTCACATGATGAATCGAAGGAGGTGTCAGCCCATCCCCTGCCCTTGGACAGACCTTGGGCTCCAACACAGACAGATCAATGCGTTTGCTTTTTAGGAAGGCAATTTATTTTCTCACGTTGTCCAGGTATTGACCGGGTTGGGTGGCAGTGGGAAGCGGCTGTGCTCTCTCTGTCGGGAGCTGGCAGGGGCAGTGCTCTGTGCTCTGTTCACCGTGGCTTTGTGTGGCTGCACCCCTGGGTGGGTTTGTCTCAATATAAGGTGTATTAGGCTTTTTTATTAAGTCAGCAGATGGAGGAGTTGTTTGTGTAACATCCGTTGGAAACTTTGTTGAAATGCTGTGTTTCCAAGTGTGGAGATGCTGCTGATGCTGTTCCAGAAAGCCCTCTAGGAAATGAGCCTTCTGGTGAGAGGGAAGGGACAGTTCCCAGTCGTGTGTTGGCAGTGGCAGGACAGTGTGAGTGTGTGAGCTCAAACCTCTCCCAAACCTGCTGAACTGAGGAAACCAGGGACAATAAATCTGAGCGTGGCACTGACAGAGGACAGGGCAGAGATTCCTCTCTGAGCAGCAGGTGATAAGCTCTTAGCACAAGGAAGTGCTGTCAGCAGCATCCCCACACAGCCAGGGCCCCACTGCCTGCACAGCAGAGGGACCTTCCCCAGGAGGGCTCGGGTCCCATTTCAGTGCATCATCCCACCTTTGCGGCCCAAAAAACCCTCGGGTGTTGATGTGGTGGGACTCCCCAGGACGGGCTGTGCTGTCCCTTCGGGGGACACTGTCACTGTCCTGCTCCTCCACCTGCTGTGTCCAAGGGAATCAGGGTCTCCTCACCTCCTGTGGGGTATTGCAGGGGGCAAGCCTGGCACTGGTGAGGGCTGTGACCCTGTCCCAGCCCAGCCTGCTGACGGAGCAGGTGTTGCTCCACACCCCAGGGAGGATTTGCAAGGCTTTCATTTTGCAGAGCTCAGTGACAGATCCTGTTCTCTGGTTACTTTTGTCATCGAGGCTTTGGGAACCCCACTGGCTGCAGGGTGAGAAGTGTCCCCAGGCTGGTGGAAGCTCATGGCATGCGTGAAGTGGAGCTCTGGGTCCATGCTGACAGGACAAAGGGGGGTGCTGGAGGGCTGGGATTGCTCCCTCCCAGGGCCCGTGTGGCAGGAGGTGGCCCCAGCCCCGGCTGTGTCACCGTGCTCTGCCGTGCTCCCTTCCCACACAGCCCTGTCTGCTGCCTCGAGTGGGGCAGGAGGAGACGAGTTCCAATTTGTCTCCTTTCCTTAGAGCCAGCTGTCCTCTTTGACTTGGGACAGTAATTTTTATCTTAACTTAGAGATTTTTTAAACTGTGGAATTGGAGATGAAAATTGCCGCTGATGGTGCAATAGTTGGGGAATGTTGACCTGCACCATGGATTGCAACTTTACAGTACATTCAATATGATCCTTTCAGGAATTTCAGTTTAAGTGTCTTGTCCTGTTCTTAACCTCACTTGTTACTGCCATCCTGAGAAGGTGTGCGTTTTCTCCTTGTTGGAACATTTTGTTTCCTGTGTAGGAATGCTCTGAATGTCAAGCCTGTCTTGGCAGGTTTGTGGTGGCTCTGGTTCTTGGGGCATGTGTGTGTCATTACAGTGACAAGAGTAGGGACTCAGGGTAGAATAGATATCAAACATGAACACAAAAATTCCTTCCTCTTTCATTCATGGAGGTTCCACTTCATTCTTTGTTCTGTTGGTGTTTCATCAGCTCTTCTGTCAGTGTTGCAAAAAAATGAGTCTCAAAAGTGTAAAACTGGAACAAAAAACCCCCAGCAACCTTCAAAAGCCTTTAAGAATACCTGAATGTATTCCAAGGAAGGCAATAAGTCACAACTGTGTGACTGTGTTACCCTTTAATCAGTTGGGAACCCTAAGTGGTGACTCTCGGCTGTCAGTGTATTAAGAAGCAGCGCTGCCTTTTGTGGAGTCTGTGTATACTGAACTCAGGGCCAGGGAGTAAATACTCTTGCTGTGTTTTCATAATCATTCTACTTAGAGTAAGCGCTTCTTGGGTGGGTATTACAAATCTGTTAATCTTTATGGTATTTATAGGGTAATTTTTAACTCTCTTGAGCTCTTTACTTCCTTGTGGGTCAATTACTCAATTTATAACATTATGTCAGATGTAAGAACTTTACCATCCAAGGGTAAACAGTGCTGGGATGGTTCTCTACCTGTGTTTGCTCTTAGTTCTTTGTATATTAAGGTATGCAATAACTTACTCTTGACTTACTGGGATTTCTTCTAGTCCCCCTGATTTGTAGTTTAAAGTGACTGTGATTACTTATTTTAGCTTTTGTGCTTCACCACTAATGCAGGGAGAGGGACAGTTCTGCTTCTGCACTTGTTTTTCCATGTTGCTTCCAACTTCCCAGGCCAGGGATAGCTGCACCTGCATTTTGCTGGACTTGAAAAATTTCTCTTGAGTAGTAGTATGATATTCACAGGTATTAATAAGGTGTCAATGTAATTTGCATTGATACTGTTAGACCATATTGTAGATACAAGAGATGCTGCGTTTTGGAAACATGGGAAAGGCCTTTGCAAAACGTCTGTCACTGGTTTGGCTTCGTGCTCTGCAGCACAAGTGCTTGTTTTGTTGTTGTCCAGAGCACTGTGCAGTAGCTGTAAAACACCCGTGAGATGGACCTTGCCTTTGGGGGAGGGAAGAGCAGGGCAGGGCAAGGCTCCCCCCCACCCCGAGTGTCCCGTACCTGGGTGGGGAAACTGCTCTGCCTCACCCGTGCCTGTGTGTGCTGCTCGGGGGGAGAGCAGGCTTGTCTTGCTGAGCAAAGTGGGCTCTTTCAGCTCCCTCAAACAGGTGAATTCCTGCTGTGGCAGCACAGCATTAATGTGAGAGCAGTGTGGAGTCTGGGGGGCTGGGAGAGAATGCAGGGTGGGCAGGATAGAAGCCTTTTGTTTCCATGAGTAAGCTTTTGGGTTTTAATAATCTGATACTACTGACTTTGTGCTTCAGCACTGAAGCTTATTAGAGTAATAGAAGATTGTTAGAGAGGGCAGAATACGGTGTGAAATGTGATTTGTCTCTTATAACTAAATGTGCAAGCTCTGTATAATTTTCTTGAAAGGTTAATTCCCAGCTTCTCTTCAGAACATTCTGTGCAGGCCTTTCTGTAGGGGAAAAAAAATCAGACCCAATTTAAATAGACAAGTCTTGTGAATCCTGAAAGAATTTGGGCATTTAGCCCAGGAAAGGGAGAGTTCTCTGCAAGAACTTCATTAACCCTGCCTGTCATCAAAATAAGTAATAAAAGTAGCTCTGCAGAGGTTATAAAGAATAGATCCCCTTTGTTTTACCCTATGGCCTAGATCTGCAAGGTACTAGTGAATCATTCTTATACTTTAAGGGCAATTGTGCCCGTGTGGGGAGGGAGATGGAGATGGTGCATCCAGGGGTACCGAGATGGGGGTGTGAACTAAAGAGCTGCATTCATATTGGAAAACTGGTGCTGTTCGTTCTGGACACTCAGGAATGTGCAGGGAAGCTGACCTGTGTTTAGAAGCAATATTGATAATAGTCTTATTTAGCATATTTTGGGGTGGAAAAATACAAACAGATTTCTAATGTAGCTATTTTTGTAAGGAGAAAAATGTGAAATCCTTTTCCATGGGGAAGAGCTTCTGCTTCCGTTTGGCTGTTGCTGGCAGGATCCAGATGCTGTGCAAGCTCTTCCTGCAGTGCCAGCATCTGGTGCCTGCAAGGTTTGGGGAGGGTTTTATGAGGCAGCTTTGAAGTTGCCTTTGGATTTCAATCACATGGATCTTGGATTGGCTGGGCTGCACAATTCTCAGCATCATTTCCTTTTCCTTCTGATTATGGGAAATGTAAATGCTTCAAGCTGTTGTTCCGATGTTTTGAAGTTGGATGAATATATATCTGTGTCCTGCTCTGTTCCTTTTCCCTGGATTTGGGACAGATCTGGTGGCTATTAAAGACCCGGATTAACGGGTGTGGAGAGAAGCTGCATGAGCAGAGTTGGTTACAGCAGGTTTCAGGGATTTTGAGCCTATCTGACACGGCCTTGCTCTTGTCCTTTGATCTGCCTGAGCTTTCCTTAAACATTTGAGAAGTTACAGCAATATTTCAGAAGGATCTTTGTGAGGTTTGCTTAATATTTCTTGAGTGCTTGGAAGTGTGCTAATTAGGAGGTGTTTGTCAGTGCTAAGTGGTGGTGTTTCCAATCACATATGTATATAAATATTTATAGAAAACTTTGTTAGGATTTAAGGTCGTGTGTTTGTTAAACTTTCCGAGAACAGGCTGGGCTGAACAGAGCCCACATCTGGGGCTTGGGGCTGGAGCAGCAGAGCTTATTTACATTTTATTTTTTTTGGATGTTACCTCTGCTTTTGTCCTAGTGGCTTAAGATGGGCTGGTTGCTTGTGCTGCTGCGTGAGATGGGTGGTTACTACAGGTGTGTGATAGGAACAACCTGTGGAAGTAGGTTGGATCCTTAGTTGTGTCCAGTATTTGAAGTGTTGGCTTCAAGTGGGAGCTTTGGGCAGCCCCCGGGAGCAAGCAGGCTGCCCAGCCCTGGGGCCGTGGCTGTGCTTTGCAGGAGGGCTCTCCGTGCGGGGCCAGCAGAGCTGTGTCACAGGCAGGTTGTCACCTCGCCCTGTGCCAGGAGCTGCGGCTCCCTGGGGACGAGAGCGAGCAGCCAGCCTGCAGTGCAGCTGCCAGCACTGCCCGCGTGTGTCTCAGAGCTGCATGGGATGGGACTTGCTGCAGTTATGATTTAATGATGTGAAAATGTCTGGCAGTTTCTGTGAACATACACGTTATGAATATATTTCCAGGCTATATTTAATCTTTCCTTCATCAGAAACGAATGAATTCCAAGGAGGATAACAAAAATGTTCTTAAATAATTTGGCTTCATGTTAGGAAGCTTTATTGCATTATAAATTAAAAGGTGAGCATGTTGTTGCATGCTTGGTAAGCAATACAGTAAAATTCCAGGTCGATTTAGTATGTGTTTATTTTTAACATGTGTTTTGTTAGCAGCAGTGGTGGCCTGAGAGGTCTGTCTCCAATGGTTCAAAGGTTGTAAAAATGAATACAGTGACTCTTTTGGAGGACTCAAAATTGCAACTAGGAGAATATAAATTAAGGTATGTTTGCTTCTTTATTTGAAACATATGTAAGTAAAAACTAGTTGGGGCAAAATGCAACCTGCTGTTGCTGTGCCGTGGTCAGGGTGTTATCTCCCATCAGGGGAACTGCTTTCACTTTAAATGCTGCTGCCTGCTGTCCATCCTCCGACTGGGATGTGAATATGGATTTGATGTTTATTTCTTACACAAACATCACACGTAAATATTTATCTGTGGTGTTGCACTAGGAGATTCTGTGCAGTGAAATAAGAGGTAGGAAGAGTCCCATTACGCTGGTGAAAAGGAACATTTACCTTATCTCACATTGATTATTTGGTTATAAATGTAAATCACCAAGTAGTCTTGGCACTGATCCTGGGACTGTTTAAGAGGAGCCCTCTGGCACCGTCCCTTGTGAAGGATGGATTGAGCTACAGAGCTCACTCTGAAGAGGGCTCGGAAGACTTACACCAACAATTGTCTTGATTTAGGAGCAAGTTGTGGGGAACTGATACTACAACAAAAAAAAGGCATCCAAACAAAACCCAACCCTTAACTCAGATTAAAACTTCTAAACCCATATTTTTTTGTTTGTTTTAAAGTAAATCACCTGCCTTCCTGGTGGGTGGTGAAAAATGAACATTTGAAACATTCTCTCAAAAGTATTGCATAAACTCAGGTAGCATCTCCAGACACAGTGGTACAGGTGGGGAGGGAGAATAGGGTGCCACACCTTGCCATTTGCAGGCCATTTTACTGGATTCTTTTCCCCAAACTAGAAGACAGAGTATTAGAAATTATAATCTTGCTTGTTTAGAATGGGAATATGGACCTGAGCTGGGTGTAGGGAGTGATTTGAAACAGTGGGAAGTCTGACACAGCCAGTTAATCATTGGCAGGAAGGATTTGTTTTATTGACATCCACAGTGAGATGGCTCCGAATAGCTTTAAATAGTTGACTTAATGTCATTTTGCTTCTAGGTATGGAACAGTGAATTACAGTGTCTGTCACAGCATTTGTTTAATGAATATCAGTTGTTGACATGGTATGAAAAAGCTCTAGGGCTTTTCAGCCATTTCACTACAGCGAGCTCAGTTAGTGCATTCGGGGTCTGGGAGAAGCCCATCCCTCCCTGCCTGTTGAAAGCCTGCTTTGCACAGAGCTGAGACAGGAACCCACCTGCACCACCCCGAGGGTAATTCCAGCTCCTGGAACAGGAGGGGTGACTGAAATGCTGTGCTGTTCAGTGGGCAGTTTGTAACAAACCCCCTCATGCTCTCCAGGGTTATAAATTGCAGGTGCAGTTCATTGGGGGCTGTGACTTGGGTCGGACAGGAGCTACTTGGAAAATTTTCATTTTAAATGCATAAATATATTTTTATGGTTTTTCTTGTTCTGAGGTAAACTCCACAGTTTGAATATTTGTAAATTCTATTAATATGACTTATTTGGGGCTAAGCAGGATATCCTTCTGAAATTTTTAGGAATATCCATCTGTTAAATAAAATTGAAATAAAGGTTGAGTTAAAAAGCACAGCTGGGGTCCTTAGTACTTAAAAGTACTGATGAAGAAAATTTTACACAACTATTGTCTGTGTGTTTGGTGGCTGTTGCTTTTATTTCTCTTTAGTGCTCAGTCCAGGGCCTGCCTTTTAAAGCTTCCCTGGTACTAAAGGTTGAGGAGTTGTTTTCTGCCAGTGTTCATTTGCCCTTTAGAGTTTGCCAGTGAGCCTGAGTCAAGTTGTACTAGATAATATATTATGATAGATTATATAAACTATATAGTACATGATATAAAATAATGTCACTAGATAACTCAAAATTGATCATGGAAGGCATTACTAAATCTAACCATGTTTTGTAACTGGTGGTCCTATATATTGGTTTTAGTAGTCTGTTCACACTTCCATGTATTTTATGCATTCCCAGGCTTTGCAGGTGCAATTCACACTGTGTAATGTTTGTGTGTGTGAACGTAGACACACTTTCATCTTCATTCTAAGTCTAAAATTCTGAAACTGTTTCCTGGTGATTTATCTGCACTCTGTTTAACAGTTTGTGCTGTTAATTAACCTGCTGAGCAATTTTTTACTGACTCTTATTCTTTAACTCTTTGTTTAAAATCTTCATATATATATATATATATAAATAAAAATTCTTGTGCTCTTGCAGCATTCTCTCCTGTCTGAAGCATTTCAGTGCCATTCCTCATGTTGTTGCCTTTAACATTCATATTCATATTCTTTCAGTGTTGGCAGGTGTGTATTTCACATTAACATGAGGGGTTTTTTGGATGTTAGACTGCTATTTGCTTATGGTAATTTCCAGTCATCATAAGGTGACTGTTGAGAGAGATGAGCAGAGAGGAAAAAAATTGTCAGGCATTTACAGTAAATACTCTCTGCTTTTGGAAATGCTGTCAGAAGTTTAATTGTTGGGTTCAAGTAAGTTTGTCATGTGCCAGACAGAATCAGTCTGCTGTAATGAACGGGTTACACACTTCAGCAGCAAAAAGGGAGAGTGAGAAACCAAGGGATGCTCAGGATTTCCTGTCACCTTGCACTGCAGAAGGATCGGGGTAGGCTTTTTAACCTAGCCTGTAATTAGGTTTTGCATGGAAGCATATATTACTGTGCTTGCTTTGCCAGAGCTCTTCAGTGTGATGGATGAGATTTAAAGGTTGATCTGACTAAATTGCAATGAGAATACTAACGACAGAGATATTTCTGTTGTGAACTATTCCTACCAGACATCATGGCTGTGACAGAAACGGTGTAAGATAATGGACAATAAAAGTCACTCGGAAATAATACTCTCCTAGGATTGGGCTGCTTTCCCCACAGCACAGGCCCTGAACCACTGTGAGATGTAATCATGAGCCAAGACCATCATTTAAATATATAGGTAATCTCATAGAGTGTCCTGGCAGATTTATTTTATGAGCAAGGAAGAGGAAGGAAGTGTTCCTGGTGTGGCTGTGTTTATTCTGTAGAACAGTTTGCTCTCTCCAGCCTTTGGGGAGCCTGCAGTGAGCAGCGTCCTGATGGCTCTGGGCAGGGGAGGGAGCCTGGGCTCCCACGGGCAGCACATCCCTGTGGATGGAGAGCCAGCCTGGGAGCCCTTGGTGTGCTTTCAGGCACTGGTGATTCTGTGTATGCCTGAAAAGATGGGCATTTGTGCAGTAGTTTAAGTAATGTACTTGGCTGTGTTTAAATAACTCATGGATTTCTGGAACTGGATAAGACTTGCTGTTTTGTTTGGTTTCACACAGGGTACCCCAACAAAGCTGCTTGCTTCCCCCTCTGAGTGCCCGTGTAGAGAGAGGCTATGAGAAGGATACAGTAGCTGAGTGGGAAAGCACAGACATAAGACATACAAATGTGTGTGTGTGTGTGGTGGGCAGCAGCAGAGCTGAACGCTGGGCGCACGGAGCAGCTGGTGTGTCTTGCAGGAGGTGAAAAGTGCTGGTACAGAAAACGGTTGTAACACTGAGCACAAACTGCTGCTTTGCCGCCTGCTTGAGAGGTGCACAGCCCTGTCATGTTGATTATACATCTGGGAGTAAATAATTTGGCCTGCAGTGGAGTTGGAGGCATCCCGAGACACATGGTGATACCCAGCCAGACTGGGCACAGCTGTTCCACCGAGGAGCTGCACTCGGGGCAGCGGGGCGGGCGAGACTGGATGCCAAGATGCTGATGAGGTTCTGCTCCTTAATGAGTGTCTCGTAACTAATGATCCTGGCCTTTGCTCCCGAGTGCCCTGGGCTGTTCTGCCCTGAGAATCCCACCTGTCAGGTACCTGCGAGGGACCACGGGGTTCAGTGGGGGTTTGTGTTTTGCTTTCTGCTGATGAGGCGTCAGATGGACGGGATGGGGGGTGAGGACACTCAGTTACCCAGAGAGGAATTGCAGCTTGGGATGTGACAGGGGGGCTGGCTGCACGAGAGGGTTTTTGTTTTTCCTGGCTTTGGAAGAACTCCAGGTTACCTGGGAGTGCTGCCACTGAAAGCAGTAATAACTGTCCAGCAGAGGGGTGGCAGTACTTTGAGAGAAGAAGCTGCTCATCCCACATGGGCTTTGGTCTCTTTCCCATGATGGTGCTGATCCTGTTCTTTCATTCACTTTCTGAAAAGATATATGATGCTGCATGCAATTTAAGAGTGTTTCAATTTACAGTCTTGGTCAAGGCAGTCTGAACATGTTTGACACTGCAAAGCTTCGTGGGAAATTCGGAAGCAGGAATAAAGGAGCCTGTCACTTGAGAAGGAAAAGTGCAGAGCTAGGACAGTGTGAAGTAAAAATGTGCCAGTGTTAGGAGTGTACCTTGTAGCTTTTTTGACATAATGGAATGCCTCAGTGGTGCTGGCTGCTATTTGAGGAGCCCCGTGCTGGGGATCCCTGTCCCTCTCCCCTCCCGAGCTGACACGCCGTCCCGAGGTGGCAGCGGGCTCAGGCCCTGTCATATGAGCTGGGCTGCATCTCTTCTCAAAGCTACTCTTCTGTTCCTCCTTCTCCCTCTGCTTCCAGCTTAGGGCTTTAAACCAACAGTGGCCAAACCCAAATCCTGCCCCGTTCCCGTGGGCACCCTGAGCTGCCCAGTGCCCACAGGAAGGAATTTACCTTGAGCTTCCTCCTGGAGCTGGCGAGTTGCGGTTCTGTTGGCCATGTCCCAGACCTGTGTGTGAGCAGATGACTCCCGCAGTGAGAAGTAAATCCCTGCCTGTTTTGGGGCTTCAGCCCTTTCCAGGGGCAGGATGCAGTGGAAACCTGGTTTGATCCCTGCTCCACTACGGATACCTCAGGTGGCACTGTCTGGACGTGCCTTTATCTCAGGGCTGTGAATGTGAAGTGTCTGCGTTCCTGTGCAGCTCTGGGCAGAGGAGCCAGGTGTCAGTGGCCTGCAGGGTTTGTGCCTGTGGACTGAGAAGAGAGAGAACATGTGGTACATTATCCCTTCAAGTAAACAGCCTTTCTGTAAAATAATTAAGATGGTTCCAGCAACGTAACGTGAGGTAGGAATTTCATAGGACACTTCCGTGTTGATATTAAGGGACAGTTTTATTTAAGTATCCACCTGGTTGCTAATAAACCTGCAGATGCTTTAGAAGAGACTGCAGGAATCTTAAAATCCAAGTTCTTCACACTATCAGTGATTCTCCTTCTCCTACTGGAGTTTCATGGTACTGACTTTGAAAAACTGTTTTTATTGAGTGCAACCCATGTGTTCCCATTTCTGTGCAGCAAGAGCATTTGTTAGAGTGAAAGGTGATTTGCTGAAGAAACAAGAGCCTTTTTTGTGCTTTCCCCCCGCACTGTGCCTGTGTTCCAGTAGCTGATGTTGGGAAGGATCTGCCAGAGCTAAAGGTTTATTTCACTGACAACTGTTAAAAGAACTGAGCAGTACTTGCTACAGAAATTCTTCGTATTTTCTGCCCACTCCCACAAATATTTAAAATACCTTTGTATTTTAAATCGAGTTAGTCATTGCCTGAGTGCCAGGCATGCACTATTAATACTCTAATGAGGTCAGGTTGTGTTCTTTGCTGAGTGAATACTTGCCAAAACTCCTGAAACAAGTTTCTGCAAATGCTTGTGTTGGCCACTAAATCTTCCCTTGTCACCATTAGGCTTCAGTCACTGCCGAGGGCAGGAACAGCATGGCTGGGAATGACACAGCACCCCCAGGGGTGTGGGTGATGGGAAACCAGCTCTGAGGAACACTCTTAAAGAAGCCCAAAACCCTGTCTATGGCCCCTTGTGGGGAGGGGATGCCAGTTATTTATTGTGCGTGTCCTGGAAGTGCTGTGACTGGATTTGAGGACTGGCCAGAGCCTGATCCCAGCTGGCGTGGAGAAGGGAGCACTGGGATCCACTCCAAGGCCCTCAGTAACTGATACAATGGCCAGGGTCTGTCCCAGAGTCAGGCTCCAACACAAATAGTTTAGGTATGGGGCTAGAAAATCCACGTCAGTCCCTTCTGCCCTGCAAACAGAGGATGTCTGGGAGGTGTCCAGCCCAGTGTCCACACTGCCCCTGTGTGCTGCAGTGTTCTGCAGTCCCTGCACGGCTCTGGGCCACACGGTGTGTTAGTCTGGGCTCACAGTGCTGTCCCAGCCCTGGGGGGTCTCAGCTGCCTGGAGGGCAGCTCTTTACAGTCCTGCCTGTCCTGGTACTGCTCGGGAAGGTGAGCAGACTCACATTTCCAATCGCTGGCTTGGCCTGGCCTGGAACTGCAGGAACAAATTCATTCATGGAATTTTCCCTGCCATGTTTCTCTGTTTGTTCCTACAACAATACTTAAGTCTTATTGAATCCAATATGGTTTCTAGCTCCTGCTTTCTGTTACCAACCTGCATGAAAACTTCTAATCTGGGGGGACAGGAAGAAAGACTGTGGGGAAAGCTACAATTTTAGGTTGTCTTTGACCCAAGGAAGCTGCAACAGTCTGGTGGGACTTTGTTGTTTCTGTCGTACAAATGGATGTGTGCTGACCTTTCTGGAGACATCCCCCAAGTGTGTGACACCACCGGGGGCCATGGAGCCCTGGTAGCCCTGGGGAAGTGACAGTGACCTCTGTTCCAAAAGCAGCATCTTTAGTAGATAACAAAGCCCTGACCAGATCAACCCATTTTCTGCTTATTGTGCGGCAATACCAGTAACACTTGTGACAGCGGCCCTTTTGTTTGGCATCCCTGGAGGGGAGGTGGCTTTGCCCTGCTGTGCTCTGTCAGAGACTGGCCTGGCTCCCGGGTCTGTGTCTGAGAGCTGTGTGAGCCCTTCAGAGGAGCAGGGGGAGCACTCGGCTCTTGCTGCCTTCAACAACCACTTGTAGGCACATCCTGGGCAGAGTTTCCCCTTCCAGCGCCCGATGGGCCGTGATGAGACTTCTCTCCCCTTTGCTTTCCCTGCAGCAGAACTGTGAGGCAGAGCCTGGTATGATACCATGGAAGGGCAGCACAACCACCCACACCATCTAGGGGACCAGAACAACCCTCTGTGCAAGCTACCAGGGCAGGACTTCCAGCATGATCCTCAGGTAAGTGTGTGAGTGTGTGTGTGTGTGTGTGCAACCCTTCTCCTTCTGTTGCCTTCTCTTCCTCCTGTAAAGGCCCAGAGATCTCTTAGCATTTAGCCTTATTTTTTTTTCCCCTCCTTTATTTCTAGTGCAGTTATGGCAGATTTAGGGTATATCCAGTTTGGGATTCTGCCAGCCAGCCAGAGCTTCCTGAACCCAGTTTTTTGATGATAATAAGAGAAAAAGGAAATGGTTTGATTTTTGCTTAGAGCAAGTATTTTTAAACCATTTTATGAAAACGTACTGTGTTGGCTTTCTCTTGTCTTTGATTCTTTGAAGAAAAGGCCAAAGTAAAGCTGATGATTGTGTAAGTGCATAAATGTATTTTATTTCCTTTTGTAGTTTAGTAATAAATGCCAAAGAGGTAATGACTAAATAAAAAGTTCATCCTACATGGGACTGTAGGCTCTCTGTGAGTCTGCAGTCCATCCCACAAGGTGCTTTGTACCATTACAAGGGTTCACTGTAGCAGCTCATCTCTGCAGAAGGGGCTAAACCCAGGATTAATCTGCATTCCGTGTCATCCTGAAACTTGGATTTTGTGAATTTTGCCTTTTCCAGCCTGTTTGTCTGTTTATCAGAGCAATTCAGTTTTACCTGAATTTTGTTTGTCATTTTACGGAGCAAACAAAAAGCCTCCTGGAAAAGCTGTGAGAAGGAAGAGTGTTGTAGGTGTGGTGTGACATCACCACGGAGAGGGGGCTGGGGGTGTGGGTTTGTCACTCCCAACGTGCACTCCAGGGCTGGTCTGGGCCCCTGGGAAGGCTCTGGCAGTGCCCAGGGTGGGCTTTGCACGGGCAGGGCGCTGCCTGCCCCCAGAGCACAACTGCCAGTGTATCTGGGGCAGTGCTGCTGGGAAAGCACTGTGGTATGGAGCAAAGCCCCCCTCTCCTAATGTAGCAATTTGTCATATTAAGTCATTTAATAATAATTGAATCCCCTTGATTAATCTCCTAGAATTAGCCAGTTGCATTTTGAGCAATTAGGGTTAATTACTGCCTCATTTGGCAGGATAGTGCCCCTGTAATTATTTCATGAACAAGATTAGGAAGTGTTCCTGTGCAGCAGATATGTTCATGGCATCTTGGAGCACATGTTAGAATTTGTAATGACATAGTTAAGTGTAATTAGTAGCTAATAATCTATGTTGTGCTGTGATGCTGATGCTGAGTGGGCTCATTTTGCTGTATGGTCATTGTTCAGTGAAACCTCCCCTCGACTCTGGTAATACCCAAGTTGTGTTAATGGAGGGCTCTATTAAGTGTTCTGAGAATGATCTAATTTGGAATTAGAACTGCAGGAAGACTTTCTTTGGTGTTTCTGTCAAAATAGCCTGAAAAAAGCTGAGGAACAGAAATATACAGTCCACCAGAGAACTGGGAAAAAAGCATATTAAAAATAATACTATTTAAAGGGCAGGCTACCTTACCCTGGGGGCTTGATATGATTGCTGATCATGTATTTCTGATTTCCCCTTTTTAAGGAATGTAATTATATACAATTTTCAAATCTCTGGTACCTTTTACCTGGAAGAATACAAAGTTACAGAATTTCTTTGTTCTGAAGATACAAGTATTGCAGACATGCTGTGTAATAGCAAGGGAGGGGGGATAAAATTAGCCAAACTTGTCTTACCAGAAACGTCATGAATAGCAGAAGTAAAAACTGAAGCAGAAAAAACCAGAATGTGGAGTCTTGGGTGAGGAGGGGTTTGTATGGAAAGGCCCTCCCTCCCTTCCAGTCCTGGCATTCCAAAGCTCTCTGCCAGCCCCCCAAAGACCAGAGCAGCAACATGCTCTTCTCCTGCAAGATTTTCCTATCATTGTGCTGCTTCCTAAAGCGTTTCCCCCTCTGACAGAGTTGTTATTTCTGTTCTTGCCTCGTCAATACAGAGCTGTGAGTGTGGCAGGCTCTTCTGTCTGCCTTTAACTGCTGTAGTTTGGGGAATAAGGTGAAACTTCTGAGGAATGCTGGATATTTAGAAGCTTTCTATAATACAAAAATAAGCCCAAAAATATAAAAAAGGGCCCAATAAAATCACAGTTTTGGCTTCTGCCACCCTTACCTGTCCAATGTTACCCCAAGGAAGTTTGTCAGCAAGAGGAGGAACCTTTTCCAGTAATGTTCCAGAGTGAAAGTGTCAATTATATAAGGCTCTAGATTACTTAGTGTTTATAGCAGTAAGCAATAAAAGTTACTTAGGAGCAAATCAGTGATCTAAAAATACAGAGCTATAATTTTTCACTTAGTTTTCACACTAAATACACTCAATAACTCACTTTTAAACAACCTTTTATATACTCACAGCTTAGCAGAGCTGCTAAGAGAGTATTTCTGTTATTTTTAGCCAGGATTTTTCTCTCTTTCCTTGTCATGTACAAATATCTGCTAGTAGGGATGGTAAAACTTTGAATTTCAAACCAAGTTCTTCAGCAAACTTTAAATTCCAGGTAACAGGTAAGGTGAAGGATATTTTATGATGACTGTCATCTAGTTTTGAAGCTCAAATTGAAAAACCTGCTGTAGTCTTCAATAATTACTTGTCTACCTGTTTGAAGGATAATCCATATTTTAAAAGTTTCCTCATCTCTGGTGAGCTTAGAAGTTCTTTCTTTAATCAATCTGTTCTAATGTGTTCTCATAAATTCACACTGCAGTTTCAGCCTCAGAGAATGCCAAATTCCTTGCAGGTAGGCAGTGTTGAATGGGGGCAGGTGTGTGATTTGGGCCACGCTGCAGAGGTTTGGAGCACTGATGTTGAGAGTAAATCAGTGCTCCTGACGTGTGGGTTGTCCTGGAGGGGCTGGAGCGCCCCAGCCCCGCTGCAATGCCTTCCAAAGGTGAAATGAGTTACAGGAAATGTCACTCAGATGAAGCATGCACTTTAGAAGCAGGGAAGCCATTCCTTTAGAATTAATGATGCATTGCAAATATCAGAAAAAACCTTATATCCAGCGTAAAGATAATTAAAATTCAGGTCAGAAGTGTATGACTTAGTCGGGCTAAATTTTTTAATGAGATTTCAGAAATTTAATTGGGCGAGTGCATTTTTACTCTTCTAAGGAATATTTCATTTCATGGCTCTACAGGAAAGATGCTTTTATTGGCATCTGAAGATTGTAGTGTCTGACTTTTTAACTGTTGGTTAACCCATCTTTAACAGTTTTGGGGCTGATTACAAATAATCTAAACATGACCTTGTAGTGTTTGTGCAGGCTGCTGAGTTGGTGCCTGCTTTCCACATGCCAATCAGCAGTAAAACAACTGGCTTTATTATTAATTAACATTAGCACTCCGGGTGTGTATGTTGTGCAATTAGCAGTGAATATTCCCCTTTTCCAGCTCATTCAGGCTTGGATTTCCCTCCCTTCTGGGGGAGCAATTGTACAGACCTAGCTCTGCAGCAGGGCCATACATCAGTATTTGCTGATATTTTGGGGTTTATTCTCAGGGCACTTCCTCGCCCCAGATGAGGGGTTAGAGGCTGCAGGCAGAGCTGCTCCCACAGTTCTCTTGGGACTCTTCAAGTTTTCCTCAGATCTTAAGTGTTTGCAAGGAGGTAAATCTGTTGGCCAAACACTAATTGTTCTGGAGATTGAAAGTTTTTCTACAGAACAGGTTTTTCTTATTCTTCCTTATCCCAAAATACAAATTCTGGCTGTGCAACTACTCCTCAAGAGAAATAAAATAGAAAAATGTGCTCAGGGTGTGTGGCTGTCCTACCTGCTTGTGCTCGGAGCAGGATTTGGAGGGAGGTGTATGGAATGTGCAGGTGTGGGATTTGGCACGTTCGTGTTCCCGTGTGCAGGGACTGCTCAGGTGCCTCTGGTGGCACTGCCACGGACAGCCCCAAGAAGGGGAGCTGGGAAGTGGAATCCAGTCACCAAGGGCAAGGAACTTCCCCAGTCCTGCCTTCCCTGTGTTTGGCAGGGTTGCTTTGGAGTCGGGGGTGTGGAGCCTCCTGGCAGTCTTTGTTCCTCACCCTTGTGTTCCTCGTGTCCCTTCAGGGGTGTGCAAGGCAGACTGGAGTTTGCATTTCATTGGATTTTTTTGGTATTACAAGACCTTACTAATTCTGGTTGGCAGAAAATCTTGTACCACCCCAAATCTGGGGCTGAAAGCCCTGGCAAACTTGTCCCTGAAGTGCTGTGACAAGGGCTGCTGGCCCAGCTTTGGCAGCTTTGGAGTCTGTGCTCTGGCATCGGTGATTCTGCCTCAGAGAGCACGTGTCTGCCAGAGGAGATGCCCAGAAGAGCTTGTTCTTGGAATAATCTCTGCATTTCTTCTGAAAAATGAATGGCCTTTTTATTTGAATGAGGAATTGACTTTAATATTTGGCTTTTTTTTTTTTTGGAGTAGGAAAAGAATGAGACTTCATTGTGTGGATGAAGAGAACAGCCTTTGTCTCAAAACAAGTTTTTCCCCTTCTGCCCTGGGAACAGAAATGTGCAAAAAGCCCAATTTTCATAGTGTCCAGGGGTTGGAGCTCTTTTGGTTTTTTAATCCCCTTTTTTTCTTTTTAATTTCTATTTTTTTCTTAATTAAGCTCCATCATTGACTTTAAAACCTGATCTGCAGGGCCAGAGGTTTGATTTTATTGCACTCACACAGGCCTGGGCCTGAATCTGTCCTGAAAATGAGAAAATGTGGTTTTGGTGGGCAGGTTTGAAGATGGTGGTGGTATCTAAATTCACACAATTTTTGCACGTGAAAACTCTCAGATTAGCAGGAATAAAGTTTGTGGTTGTTTGAATGGAGGTTGGTTCTTTGACAGCTTTATGGAAAATTACGGTGGTTAATTGTAGAAGGATGTGAAAACAGTGGGGTTCCCCGTGTCAGAAGTCAGGAAGTGAAATGTGTGCAAGGCCAGATTATAGGGGTGGTGTTCTGAGAAGGCAGGTGTTTCTCAGGTATTCTTTGTGTCCTTGTAACAGTTTTTAGCAGAGTTTCCTCCTTACCTTTAAGTCCAGCAAAGCATAAGGGAAGGTTGAGTTAGACCGTGGGAAATGGCCTGTGATCAGTAGGGAGCTTCTGGTGCGGTTGGTGCAACCTGAGGATGATTTCTGGTTTGTACTGCAGTCAAACACCCTCCACCTCCGTGGAAGCTCCGTTACCTTAATTAGGTCTGATAGGCTGCGATAGCAAATGCAAATCTGGGTCATTGCTATGTCAGTGTGCAGCTGCAGTGCTGGGGATGCCAGAGCACACCTGCCCAGGTGTGCAGCCATCAGCAGCTCCCCGTGGGACAGGGGCTGGGACACACCACCCCCAGCACCTGCCCAACCTTCATTTATGGTTCCAAGCTCAGGACTTGGTCGGGATTGCTTAGATACTAGTTTGCTGTTAAACACTCCTGGTTTAACCCCACGCTCTAACGATTTATGGAGGGCAGTTGGATACTTGTCCTTGACTGCAGTGTGGATTTCTTTCTGAAATAGAAAGTTTTGGGGCAGGTGCTTCATAAAGTGTTGCTAGAAGCACTGAAGTGTCGCTTCATGTGAAAAGGAGTGCCCTTTGAGGGAACTGAAACTGAGGAAGCTGATGGCCAGGACAGCCTGGACTTATCTGCAGTTCTGTGCCTGCTGAATGAACAGGCCTTGGCTGGAGGTGATGGGATTGCACTTCTGTCTTTGCTGGATCTGAGCTGCCTGAGCTGTGTGGTTTGGCAGCAGCTCCCTCTCTTCACAGAGCTCCATCCCCAGCCAGTTCCCCAGCCTGGCGTGGGGCACTGGTGTGGGAGGGCAGGGCAAGCTCTGCCGACAGCCAGCCTTGGGCTGCAGGAGATGAGGGGGAAGGTGACACCAAAACCACCCGGTGGACTTTCACTGTCTGGTTTGTGATTTCTACCTGATCTCTGTATCTCCAGCATTTATCAGTGTGGGGGTTTTGAGTAACAAACTTCCATTGTGGGAGTTTCTCCTGGGTTGGTTGTGATAAGGATGCTCTAAAGGTGACAGTTTCAAAATAGCTTGTCTTGGTTAATTGATGTAGTTTGTGGGTCTGAAATTACTATTTAGGGGATTTCATTGGTGAGTTTTCTTTAAAACACTGAATTTTACAACTTTGTTCACTAAACCTTTGCCAAATAACTGTGATTGTAGTTCAGAGTAGCTCAACACACCTGGAAATCTGGAGGCATTTTGAAATGCCTGATGGGTACGTTTTATTGTGAAGTAGTGGTCAGTTTTATTTCTGTTGCAAAGAAAAGAAATCCAAACTTACTCATCAAAATAGATACACACTGTGAGAGATCTGCAGTGTCTTTATGTGGTGCTGACAAAAGGTGCTGGACTGCAAGTTTTGCCTGCATTTTAACTCTCCACTGCAGGCACTCCCTGTGTGTCAGGCAGTGACAGTGGAGGGAATAGTCCTGTCCCTCCAGGTGGGGCTCTCCCAGCCAGGACTCTCGTGCTGGGACTGTGTGCCCAGGGCTGGGCTGTGGGGGTGAGGGCTCAGCCTAGGCAGCCCTTCCCCAGCCCTCCTGTCGTGGGCACTTCTCTCTTTGGGGGGTTTCGGTGTGAACTCTGAGACGGCTCAAGATGCTGCGGCTTGCGAATGCTCTGCCTGGCACGTGTGGTGACTGGGAGTAATTCATCTCCCTTGTTTCTCTTCTAAGCCCTGCCTGGCAGCCGTGCTGACTGCGGGGCAGAGCGGGCAGCTCTGGGGTGCCGTTCCTGCTCCGAGGGGTCCGTGCTCCCTGCCTGGCCGGGTGTTTGCCTGGCACGGCATCCCCGGTGGCACCGGCACCGCGCTGGGGACGGGCTGTGTAAGAGGCACAGCAGCTCGCACTAATTAGTTACTTACACTCAAGGCAAGGTGTAATTGCCCTTGCAAAAGGCCCCCAGGCCGCAGCCCTGACCGAGCCCCTGTGCCCACAGAGACACCTCACCTCGTACCCCTATCGCTGCACCCTGGCAGACTTCCAGATAGAGAAGAAGATCGGCCGAGGCCAATTCAGCGAAGTTTACAAAGCAACTTGTCTGCTGGACAGAAAACCCGTGGCATTAAAGAAAGTTCAGGTGAGCACTTCAGTGCAATTTTGTATTTATTTTGAATTTTGCCTTTTGCTAAAGTAAATCAATTTTAAATCGAATGTTTAGAATTATAAATGAAGTGAAATTGAAATTGAAAGTGAGTGAGAGAAGGAAGGCTGAAGGCCATGCTGGTCCTTGGGGATCCTGCCATGGTGACCCAGCTCAGCCGGGAGAACACGGAGCTCTGAAGGGAGAAGTGCCTGAGCTCGCTCATGGAATCCTAGAAGGATTTCTAAAAGCCTTAGGTGGCAGCAGTGGAGAGTTGTAACTTGGCTGAAGGGATCGGGCAGTGTGCAGAGCAGCATTTTGTTTGAGGAAATTTCCCTTTAATCCTTCAACAGATCCTCGGAACTCTCATTTCTAGTGACTTACTCTGATTATTACAGAATGAATATTAATGCTCAATTTATTGCTAATTATTACAGAGGAATCAGTGGTAGCTGTATCTCTGTTTAAAAGAGAAAAGTAAGCATTTTGTCTTCTATTCACTATGTGAAATTAACAGTAACTAAAGCAAGGAAAATCACAACAGCAAATTCACAGACCGGTATCTTTATTTTTTGTGCTGCTTAAAGTATTGCCTACAGGTTCCAAAAATAGCTTTACCCCAATGTTAGCCCTGTAGTGGTTTCAAAATAAAGAAAACATTGATCTGTCTTTGATCTGGGGATGGTGTGAATGCTCATTACAGTAGAGGGTGTACAAATTGGGGAAGGAAAGACCAACTGCTTGCTATAGTATAAAGTACTTTTTTTTGTTGTTTCATTTCTTTCTTCTATGTTTTTGTCTTTGAAGATTTTTGAAATGATGGATGCCAAGGCCAGGCAAGATTGCATTAAAGAAATTGACCTCTTGAAGGTAAGAATTTTCATAATGACTTTTTCCAATTTTATTTTGTTAGTTTTGAGAAAAGAAATTGGTTTTAGGTTGGCAAATAAAGCTTATAAATATATATGCTTATAAAAGCATACATAATCAGAAAAATAAACTGACTAGTGCATTAGTTTTAATGTAATTTTGTTCTTCTTTTAAGGGGCAAAGAGACCTCAAGGAGTGCTGTAATCAACAGCTGGGGGTTTGTTTGTATTTAATCGGGGAGCAGAAGCAATCAGTCACTGCTTAACAAGACTCCTTTCAGGACATTCTTTTAACTGTTTTGCAAGTTTGTGATAGAAGAGGTTGCTTCACACTGTTTGGGTTGAATCCCTGTTTACTGAAGACACTTTTATCATGCCGTGCTTGTGAGAAATGATGTTCCTTACAGGGTTTCTGTGTGGGGTAGCTCCGAGCCCAGGTTGTGGCTGCACCTGTGGGCAGTGGGGACACAAACGGGTGCGGGGGTGGTGGTGTCATTGCTACAGCAGTTGAGTTTGCTTCTTGCATTCCCTCCACCTGCAGCAACTGAACCACCCCAACATAATTAAGTATTTGGACTCCTTTATTGAGGACAACGAGCTGAACATTGTCCTGGAGCTGGCTGACGCTGGAGATCTCTCCCAGATGATCAAGGTGAGGCCGAGTCCATCCTGGGCGTGCCACAGGCATCCAGGCAGAGGCACACAGGGGATGGGGGGGAGCACAGCTGGGCTGCAAACATTTGCCTTCTCCTCGGGCAGCTCTGCACACCCCTGGGGTGTTTCCAGACCTGAACCAGTGTCTGCTGGCATTTTAAGTAGCCCAGGCCATGGCACGAGCTTCTGGTCACAGCATCAGGGGCAGCAAGGGTCTGTGATCTGGTGGAGTATGTGTGGTAGTTGCAGGGTTGATTTACTCAGTCTGTGATTGATGGGGACATTTAATTACTGTTGGGTTCACTGTTCACATCATCTGTCTGCCACTCTGAAGACATTCAAGGAAGTGTATTGACTTTCTTTGCAATGGGGATTTGGGTTTGAGAAAATGTTTCAAGTACTTGTTCTTCTTTTATGTTGCTCTTAGGAATACTTGTATTGCTGCAAACCAGCTTTAGTTAAGCTGTTACCACCTGCTTTTATATTTTCTTTGACATGTTAATCTTTAGACATACATCCCTTGTGAGAACAGATGTGTTATATCATGTTTGTTAGCACTCTCAACCTTCTCTCCATGTTTTACCTGTTTTTTGCCATCATTATTCTGTAATTATCATAAATGAATGTTTGGAAAGTTCTCCTCCTCCTTGTTGTCACAGTTAAAATATCTTATTAACAGATTTGTTTTCTTTGCCAGCAGAGCCACGAGGCACTAGGCCAGGGGCTGTCAAACAAGTTATCCGTTCAGTCCACAGTCAATGGCTAAATTTACAGTACCCAGGGAAATCTGCTCCATCTCACGGGAGAGCCCCTGGCGAGCGAGCTGGGAGCAGGGGCTTGGCAGAGCCGGCCCTGGGAGAGCCCCAGCACTGCAGATCCACGGCCCTCGGGAGGGCAGGGCTGGGGGATCTGTCCCAGCCCCAGGGCTGAGCCCCCGCTGCAGCCTTGGGGTCTGGCTGGGACGGGGCTGTGGGGGCAGAGCTGGGCCTTCTGCCCCCCCCGAGCTCGCTGTGTTCCCATCCTTCACTCTGTTCCTGTGGCTTCTGCTGCATCTTACCCCTTTCCCACCAGGCCCTGAGAAACTTGAGCTCATCTCGGGCTTTTTGCTGTTGTGGTTAAAGATGGGAGAAGAGGATTGTGAGACGGGAGGTTGGGGCTGTGTGTGGCCATCCTGGGCTGTGCAAGAGTTTTGCTTGATTTTTGAATCCTAGCTTATAACAAATTCTACCTACAGAATTGTTACATTTCATGATAGGAAATATTTGCACTTGTTTGTCATTGTAGTTTTTAGTTTAAAACATTCGCTACTGATAAATATGCTCATTTGTCTAGTTGGCATTTGGCTATTTAATTTTTTTAAAATTGCTTTGTGTGCCATTCTGATAGGTGTTACATTTTCCAATGCATCTTTGGTAGGTTCTTGGTTGGGTGCCTTGTCCAGCAGCAGACTGTGCTGCCTGTCAGTGCTCTTTGGCTGCTCTGTGTTCCCTCTGTATTTCAGGCACGAAGAACATGCATTTGGTTTGTTCAAGGTCATATAAATGAAGCTTTTCTGTTGGTGCAAATGTGGGAATTCCATTGTTTTGTTTTTTTAAGCAAACCCTAAATGTGAGAGGGAACAAAAGCATCCTCCCCGTGTAGCTCCATTGCAGTGGTGGGTTTGCCTGTCACCCTCAGCCCTCCCTGCGGGGGTTTGGTGGCACAGCAGTGGCAACACCGAGGTGTGAGGGTGATAAAGCCAGGGCTGTCTCTGTCATGCCCCGGTGCCTGCATTATTTATGAGGGATGTAGAGCTGCAGGAAAACCCACCGGAGAGTTGGGACTTCCTTGTAAATGTCAGGCAAACCTTATTGGACATGACATTTAGAAAATTATCACTTGTGGTCTTGCATATCCACTCTTAAGTACTTTATTGAGAATTAAATAATTTTATTGTGTATATAACACTTCCTCCCTCACCCTCTGTAATTCCCTGCGTGCTCTCTCAAGTTTTGGGTTGGAACTGTTGCAATCTGTCAGGTTGGCTGCCTGGGGAATTGCACGGTCGTGCCCCTTCGCAGCTGATCTGCAAAAGAAAATTTGCCATTCCTCGAGTCAAACAAGAACCAGTAACAGCATTTCACATAAAATAGAAAATGTGACAACGGACATCAGATGTCAGTGCTGAGAGGGAAAAGCACGAGATGCAGACAGGGGCAGCAAACAGTTCCCTTGCTTTATTCTCACAGCAGATGGGAATTCTCACGGGTGCAGTGCAGAAGTGCAGCTGTGGGGAGCCAGGAGGGTGTGCAGCATTCCCTGTCATCATCCAGGGACACCTTGTGTGTCGGAGCGTGAGGATCAGTCTGGATCCTCCAGAAGGGTGCTCTAAGTGTGTTTGGTTAGTGCTGTGTTGGAGGGCAGGCTCAGTATCCAGCACAGGCTGGAGCCGTGAGGAGTCAGGGCCACCAGTGCAGGCCCTGCAGTCCTGGGGGCCTTGGCAGAGGAGCTGTGCTCTCCTGGCACGGGCACGGCTGGTGGCTCTTGCTGGAAGGGAAGGAGCAGTTGAAGGTCTGTGAGGTTTGCCCTCCTCTGGTGTGTGCAGCTGGCTGGTGGTTCCTGCAGTAAGCTGAAGAAGATTTCAGTGTTCCAGAGGTCCAGCACCACGCTGCACTGCACACTGTGTGCATTGCATTTCCCATTATTATGGGAGCTTTAGGCATCCAGAGGTCCGTGGAACCTGGACTCAGCTGTGCTGGGTGCTGCCCAAACACCCACAGAACAGCCTGTTTCCAGGTCTGTCTCCTGAGCGGGGTGTCCTTCTGTCTCACTGGAGAGAGCACAGTTAATTTAGTATTTCTATTATGCATGACACAGAATATATTATTCTACCTGATCACAGAAGGAACACGGATACTTCCCTGATGCTCTGGCCATCTTTTAAAAAGGGGAAGCAGATTTCCTTGTCCTTGTTAATAGATGATGCAATAATGAATGTTTGCAAGGGGTTTTTTAATGGTCTTTTGTTTCTTAAGGCAAAATATTTGAGACATTTGTTGTTTTGAGGCATTAAATATGTTTTGCAAGGTAATTAAGGAGATTAATGCTAATCATAATTGTGTCCATTCAAAAATGTCAAACCTATTTAAGCATATTTTTCATAATAGTCGTTAATTAGCGACCTGCGTCGAAGTTTCCATGCAGAGAGGAGGAGTTAAAGCTAATCAGAAGAAAAGTCTTGCAGCTGCAGATCTGGAAGACGTGAGCAACCTGCAGCTGACTAACAGAATTCCAGGAACGAGTCAAATATGTTGCTTTTTCACTGATCTTTTCTTTCTTTCCTCCCCCAGTATTTTAAAAAGCAGAAACGGTTAATCCCGGAAAGGACGGTGTGGAAATATTTTGTGCAGTTATGCAGTGCAGTGGAACACATGCACTCCCGCAGGGTGATGCACAGAGGTAACATTAATTCAGTCTCTTTTCACTGAATAATAATATAATGTTCCAATTAGTAAGCGCCTGCATTCAAAAACAATTATGCTGATGTTCAGCCAATGCATGTTTAGAGGGGCTGGAGCTGCGAGATGGATTCCTCCTTCTGTCTCTGCCTTGTTGTTAAAGGGTTCAGGCCGAAGTGAGGGTGGTATTAGGGAGATGAGCTGCTTTGTATTCCAGACACTGATATTAAGTAGAAGTGTCAAACTTGCCATTAGAAAAGTGTCAGAAATAAAATGCTGAGACTCCTGGATACAGTGAACTCTTAAGAAATAGTCTTCATTATATTAGCTGTGACCTTAGAGAGCTGAGAAGAGTCTCCCTGTCTTGCAGGCTTTTCTGAAATATTAATACAAATACGTCCCACACTCTCATAACCTGTTCTCTATTTTCATTAATTATTTTTGAATCTCTTGTCTTAGAACGTGTCGTAACTTTGAGCTCTATCCAAAATTTACATTGGTGCTTTCAGTGTCAGTGAAATGCTTTGTGAGGACTGAACTCAGGAAATACAAATAGCCCAAAAGGCACCAGCACCAATCTCTGCAGCTTGTTATTTCCTTGCTCCTTTGAAGGAGCGAATTCTTCGCTATCTTCTTCAGCACTGTGATAACATTTTTGCTCCTTTATGCATCCCCTGATGCAGTTTATCAGTTGGACTGGAATTAGGTCTGTAATTGGTGGCTGAAATGTGGAGCCTCATGCATTGAGACTGCTTGGGAAACTGAGGTTCCAGTGATTTCCAGAAATGAACCATGAACCAGCTGGGCTGTACAGAGCCCAGAATTTATGCATATGTGGCACAGTAATTGGCCTTTGCATGGGGGATGGTGGTGGGCAGTACAGCTTCCTGTGGAAAGCGATCATTCCCGAAGAGAACCAGGCTTATTTCTTTGATTTCCAGCAGTTAAAGAGGTTGCCTTGCTCTGTTGAGCTGTTTCCTACATTTTCCCTCATTGGTATTTCTTGTGTGCTGGGAAGTACATTCTTGATTTTTCATGTCTGTGCAGAGCTTGAAGCCTTGGAAGATTCAGCCTATCAAAGCTCTAAAGAAACACGGTTCTGCTCGAGCCCCTTTGTACAGCGAGTGCTCCAGGCAATGCTTCTATTGCAGCATTAGAACCAAATAACCTTTTGTGGCTTTGACCTTTTACCTTTTTCTTCTTGCAGACATAAAACCAGCCAACGTGTTTATAACAGCCACAGGGGTGGTGAAGCTGGGAGATCTTGGATTAGGCCGGTTCTTCAGTTCTAAAACCACTGCAGCACATTCCTTAGGTAAGCTGGTCCTTGTTAAGCAAGCCCTGCTGTGCAGTTGTCAGCTGTGATGTTCACAAGCCGTGCTGTCTGTCCTGTGATGGTGACAGAAGTGTTGGTTCAGAGCATGGATGCTGCACCTCCACTGATGTGTATTCTAAATGCTCTTCATAGGCACTAATAGGGATCTTCTGCTTTTAAGCTTCACTTATTTTTTCTGGAATATCTGGCCTGGTAAGTGTGTGATTTGTAGCAAATGTAACAAATGCAGCTTTTCCACTCTAAATAACATGTTTGCCTGCACTGTGCTTGCTGGGATTTCATGCTGCTCCACCACCTTCTACAGCAGGTGCTGCTCAGGTGCCTGCCCTGACTGGGCTCTCACTGTCTGAGGTGGGCAAGGTGTTCAAAGCCCTCGTGGTTCATCTGTTCCAAAAAGGAACTGCACTTGACGTTCAGCTTAGGCTTTAAAGGTCCAAGTTTTCTTCATGTCTTCCACATAGCTCAGGGTTGCCTCCCTCATTTTTAGCATTAGCATTAATTCCAACACTCTAGAAAATTCCACAGTATATACAGTTCATTGTGTAAGTCTTACAGTAGAAGTATTTCATAATTGTGTCTGTAACCTCTTGAGAGGTGATTTTCAATTTTTATGAATGGGTCTGAATTTTTTGAGTCCCAAAGGTGCTTCTGTGTTGGAGCAGTGAAGGAACTTTGGTTTCAGGTGCAGTATTAGGGCTCTTTTACCTCTCTCAGCTGATTTTGGAACACATGGCATTTGTTTCACTCTTTGTTTTGTGCAGTTTCTTCCACTGAGTGTGAGTCTTGCTCAGTCCTTTTTTAGATGTGTACAGCCTTCATTGGTAACACTGGCCAGTGCTCTGGGGCTTCTCAGAGCACAAGGAAGGAATATTCCTGTCTGGTTTTGCATGTGCTTAAAAAAATAGGAGGCATTTCTACAGTTTGCTTTCATAAAATAGGAGATTTCAGATTTCCCTTTGCATCAAAAGCTGTCCTAGGATATATCCCCACTGTGCTTAATAGATGAAAATAAATCCTTTTCACAGAAAGTTACAATCACATCATCTGAACAGGCCAAAATATGATCATGTCTAATTATATGATCTTATCCAGTTTGACTGCTGCACTTATTATATTAATAAGAATAAATTGGGGCTTGGAAACTGGCTGCACATGTAAGCCAAGCCTGTGACCTTTAGCAGGACTGCTCTCTCTTAATTGAGAAAGCTCAAGCAGGAAGAGCTCAGCCCCTTGTGCACAAACCTGCCCTGGAAACAGGTGAACGAGGGGCAGAACACGGAGGGAGCGGGACTGGAGAGGGGTGGACACACCACCATTCCCAGTGGTTCCTGGCTCCACCTAAAGAAGAACATTTTAGCAGCCACAGAATACACAGACTTGAAGCTTCTTTCCTTTATATTTTGGTCCTTTGCCAGCGATGCATGTTCTGCAGCAGCAGGACGGGGCTGCTCCTGGCTGTGGTGTAATGAAGCCGTCCTTTAGGTGGCTGGGGGGGATGCCCCCCGAGCCCAGCGCGGTGCCCGGCCGGACCCTGCCTGGCTGCTGACCCTTGAAGGGGGTGTGCAGCTTATGCAAACAGATTCCTCTCGTCCCTTGCCCAGCGCTGCAGCAGCCTGGCACAAAAGGGCAGAGCAGCCCCGGCCCCCTGACAGGTGTAGCACCGGCTCGGCAGCGGCTGCCGCAATTAGAGCGAGGAACAGAATGAACGTCACATGAATTACCAGGCAGCAGATCATATTTGTCAGGAAGGATTGCATACATAAAAATTAAGTGACAGTACATGCCGGGGTAATGAAAGAAAAATGAAAGATTTGCCTGTACACAGCTCGTGAGATGCCGGCAGGATCGGCGGCGGCGGCTGGAGGGCGTGGGGCAGGGAGAGCCCTGGCCCCTGGAAACCCAGCACGGGCAGAGCTGCCAGAGGGCAAACCTGGACACCTCCAGCCTCCCACAGTGCTGGGAGAGGCAGCAGGGGCCAGCTGCGCAGGGAGGGTGGGTGGGAGGGAGTTCCCAGGGAGCCACCTCGGCTGTGCTTTCCCCTGGGAGAGCAGGAGATGCTTTTCCATAGGGAAGAGCTCTTCCTGCACAAGCCTTGCCAGCAAATTCATATGTTTGAAAGGAATGGGCTTACAGTCCTTCCTCCCCTGATTTTCGACTTTGGAAAACTTAACTTTAAAAAATACAAAGGATTTCCATTAATATTAGAATAGATAACTTTATTGAGAACTGGTATAATGCCCATTTTTAACCAAATCAACTTGGCATTATCCGAAGCTTCTGACTGGCTTTACATTTTGAAGAAACAAGAGGGGAAAAAAAACCCCACAAGAAACCAATTTTACACAGAATAGTCTTGCTTTGGAGCAGATGATTTATTATTTATTCTTGGACAAGAATATACTTAGAGCAGATTTTCCTGTCGGGGGATGCACATAAGTCAAACTTCCCAGCTTAGAACATGCCAATAGCCATGGGTTGGAGTACGTGGGGTGTTACATGTTCCTTCTGGTTCCTGCTTGGATAGGAGGGTTAGCAGGGACTGACTGAAGAGCTCTTTAATAAGTGGTCCATTTACCTTTCTTTTTTCTTTCTTTCCTTTGCTTGCCAAGCCAGTTCCCATCTGAAGCAAAATCCCAGGGCTTGGAGGGGCTGATAAACAGGGCTTGGTTAGAAAAAATGGGCACAAGAAATCCAGTGAACACATCAACAGCCAATATTGTGGGAATTTTGAGAAGTTTTGGCCTTTTGGTCTGTGCCTGTAGAACAGTATTTGTGGAGGAAAAGATAGATGCAGCATTTCTGCAGGTATATTGTACTACACCCATGTTAAAAAACCCAGCTAAACAAATAAACCCAGAACAACCTGGTAAGCTACAAGTGTGGCTGGAGGGGTGAGAGAGCTCAGGGCTCCCATTTGCCAGTCTGACAGTCTGTTACAGGCAAGGCTTGTCTGGGGTGCATCAAAGGCAGTGAATGAGACTCTGACAGAGCCTCCTCCTGTAAGTGTTAATCAGATTCCTTTCAGTTCTGCCCGTGAGCAGGGAGGGCTGAGTCCCACAGGAAGCATCAGTCCTGGCTGAGCTGTGCTTGCACAGGGAGAAGCTCTGAGTAGAAATAACCCTCCTGTGTCCTGATAACCTGCCCACTGCCACTGTCACAGCAGCACAACTCCTGATTCAAGCTGTAAGGCATTTTCAGAAGGGCTGAGTGTGATCTTCCCTGTGTAGGGAGGGGCTGGCTGAGTGCAGGGACCCTCCTCTTCCTCCGGGGTCAGCAGCTGTGGTACCCGTGCGTGCTGGCAGGGCCTGTAATTCACACTGTGTGTGAGAGGGAAGCAATTCAACTTTTATTTCTGGAATAGCTTTGCTGCCTTTTCCTCTGTGTTTGCCTGCTGAAGTAGTAGACTCTGTTGCTATTCTAATGGGGAATAATTAGCATTGCCCTCCCTTGCAAGCTGCAGCTGTCCCAGAGCTGCTGTGCTGCGTGGGGAGCTGTGGCTGTGCCCGGGCAGTGCTGGGGCAGCAGGGATGCTCTGGCATCGCTGCAGTGGCTCATGTTCCAGGGAGGTGTTTCAGCTTTCAGCAGCAGAGCAAGAAGCTCCTTATGCAGCCATCACCTTCCCTATGGTTTTGTGACCTTTATAACTTCAAAGGCATTACTCTACCACCTGGTGAGTAGTTTTGAATCTGAACAATATTTTGTATTTTCAGTGGGACAAATGCCAAAGAAAGTTTCTGATTAATAGTCCCTGATTAGACTGTTCTTGTCAAATTGACTAATGGGATGCAATGGCAAGCCCTGACTGACTGCACAGGAAGCCTTGTGCAGTTCTCTAGAAGATGCTCATTACAGGAGATTCCCACGTAATGCTGGACAGGCCATAAAGAGAATTGGGCTTGTCAGTCTTTTATCATGACAGTTATTTAAAAATTAATGCAGCAGTTTTGAGACGCAGAGCCCTGCTTGTTTGTACATTTGCTGACAAGGCTCCAGTAATGGCAGGTAAATGTGGTGGGCGGAACTGCAGGAAAGGAGCTGGGGTGTGGAGCACTCCAGAGCCAGGGATGGAGAGGAGCAGCCTCACACTGAGCTGGGCGTTCAGGCACTGTGTGACCCAGGCATTATCTAAAAGGACAGGGGTGCTGGCAGCCACAGGAGCCCCTGGGGCGCTGGGAAGAGCAGCAGCACAGAGAAGGTGCAGTGGGGAAGTGTCTCCCCCACGCTGGTGCTCAGGGGAGGCTTCCAAGACTGTCTTCAAGAGCTTCATGGAATGAGTCACTGCTTCTTCTGCAGCTGCATGTTTTTAAGCAGGAAAATGAATCAGTGCTGTCCCAGCCAAGTCTGTTCTTGCACAAAAACCTGGCAGCTGTGTGGGGATTACTTGGAGAGCTGTGCTGTCCATCTGAGTGTCTTGCAGACACACAGGAGAGAGCCATGGAAAGGCTCCTTGGGCTCTTAGAGTGAGTCCTCTCTGCTCTTGGTGTCCTGTGAAGTCACTCTATGTGTGTAGTCTGTTAAAAACTATTAAATCTGGTCTCTTCCGTGCACAGGGGCCTTTTGCTGGCAATTAAACCCAGCCAGACCTGGGACTGTCAGACTTGCTCCTCCTCAGCACAGAAACAAAATAATCCCCACGTGTTATTTTTCCTCTGCTGTGGTTTGTATAGAATTTGCAAAAATGTAGTTTCTCATTAGGGTACCCTTCACATTGAAAGGGGAGTAATCTCTTATTTAACCACCTGAAAGCATGAGCTGAGTTCATTATACAGGGTAGCTGATTGCTGAACATCTTGGGGTTCCAAATAAATGACCAGCTCTGTGCTTGGTCACCTGTGCAGGTGACAGGGGTTGGGGTTTGCCCTCTCAAGGCTGTTGCTTTCTCCCCAGAACTCATTTATTTCCCACAGTGCAGATCCCTGCTCAGGAAGGCTGGGGAAGGTGGTGGCTGTTCTTCCCCCTCCACCTCTAGCACTATCATTCAGCTGCTTATTAGTCCTCCAGCTGTCTGCAGTCAGCATTTCAAATGGAGAAATTGTAAACTGAGTGTTACAGGCAAATTAAACATTTGCCATCTTGTGAGGGAAAGGTCTTTAATTAGGAGAAGGATACACTGGAATGCCAAAAATAAATAAAAAAAAAATTGACAGGGGACGGACAAGCAGGGGAAGCAGGAGAAGAGAGCACACACAGTCCTTGGATGTTTTAATAAATGATGTATCTGAGGAGTATTTGATGTAGTTGAGACTGCCAGGATGTCTTGTATTTTCAGTACCACAACTGAAACTTATTTAGGATTTAAAAAAGAACCTTTTTGAGGTAAGGAATTTATTAATAATTTCCTGTAACTTCTGTCCAAAATACTGCAGTAAATTTCTTTTGATAAAATGCAGACTTGTGGAAGTACATGGAAATCCCCCAGCTTCTGATGTGACTGTGGGTTGGAGCAGGGCTTTAAAGTTTGGACTGATCACCTGGGCTCTTTCAGGAAGTGTCTGCCCCTGCCTGGTGCTGGGCTGGCTCTGTCCCACCTGTGACCTGTCGGGGTGTCCTGCTCTGGGCCGGCCCGGGTGGGCACCCCGGGGCTCTGCTGGCCCAGGACCCGGGTGCTGCCAGGGCACAGTCCCCACACCCTCTGCCCCTCCGTGCCCTTGGGGGAACCACAGGGATGGTCCTTTCCCAAGGCCCTGGCTGGCCAAGACACTCTGGAGGCTCTTGGGAGCCTGGAAGGGAAGGAACCCCCTTGTCAAAGGTCAAAAATGCTGAAGGTATTTTCCATAATGTTCACCCTCCTCTGGCTCTGTACCTGATGCTGCATTTGATTCTGTGCCTTGGACACCAGCATTTGTCCCCAGAGTCTCGTGCATCTCTCCTTTGGGCCCCTCCTGCCCCTGTGGTGATGTCACTCTGTACAATGCAGGTTGCACAGTCCCTTTGTGAGACAATAACCCCTCCTTTGTCTGTCTGTTTGTTTTTGCAGTGGGAACTCCCTACTATATGTCCCCAGAGCGAATACATGAGAACGGCTATAACTTTAAGTCTGATATCTGGTCTTTGGGCTGTTTGTTGTATGAGGCAAGTATCTTCTCCCTTTTTTCCTGGGGTTTGTCTTAAGCACACAGTGTGGGGCAGGAACTGAGGGGGTCAGGCTGACTGCAGTTACTTGCTGAGAAACCTAAGGGAAAGTTGTCTCGTTCTGTGTTCATCATGTGCTTCCTGAGCACAGACAAAGGGGCTGTGCCATCCAGCACTGCACTTGCACAAAGTTAATGTAGGTCACAGCAGATGTTGGGGATGAACCCCTGAAAAGGGAGCTCAGTGCTTCCCTCCTTCCTGCTGGGAGCAGAGCTCTTAGGGCAGCACAGTCAGGGTGTCTCCTGAATACTGTGTTTGTTTTGAAAATAGCAAATGTGTTTGAATGCAAGCTACTGGTTTGCTAGAATCAATTCTGACCAATTGCAGTATTTTAATTTTGGGAGCTTCCAAAAAAGAAAAAATCAAGTTTTAAGTAATGTGAAGTCAGTGTTTTTAACTGTTAGAGTATGGATGGAAGGTCTTCTAATTGTACATTGTGTTACAGCTCAAGGCACAGACCCAGAGCAGACACGTTTGGGTGAACTGTCCAGTGTGCAACTTGTTCCTTAAAGCTGTTACATGCATTTTGAAAATAAGTGCTATGATTTTATAACAGTGCTTGCAGTTTTGTGATTTCATTTGTAGCAGGGATCAAAGGCTATCAAGCAATCTTGTACCCATTTATAATCTAGTCTAAATCTTTTTTTAGATGGCTGCATCTCCAAATGCAAGTGAAAGTGCATGTCAACATTTAGAAAGCTTCTATCCCAGCCCAGAGAATTAAAAATCCCTGGGATATTTAGTGATAAGAATATCGCTCACATCCTCTTTGGATAACAAATTATGTGAACTGGTGACATTTTGCTTCTCAGAAAAACTTCTTGTGACCACATGGAATTAGAGAACAAACAGAAATGCAATTCATTTTGTGAGCACATCAGATGTGAAGCTGCCACAGCTGAGCCTGCACTCTGGCTGGTTGGTTACACAAACATCGTAGGACAAGTAAAAGTAAATTTTTCCATAACTTTGGTGCTCCCAGCAGGATTCAGAGCTTGTCACTGTTGGGTCCTTCTGGAAGAGCATCATCTCACAGAGCTGAATGCCTGTTCAGGGGGGTGAGCAGTGCCCGGGGGTGTTACCAGGTCACACAGTTCAGTGGGTGCTGATTTACTGCTGCAGGGTGTGAGCCTGGGGAGACAGACTGGGGCCATCAAACCCTGCTGAAGGACTGAAGAGCCCGGGGGGCTCCTCTGAGAGCAGCACAGTGAGCCCAGTTACGTTTGTGGGGCCCAAAAGCTGCTCCTGGGGAGACCCGTCAGTCACCAGGGCCGGGCACAGTCCTGGCATTGGCCATGGTGGTGTCAGAGCAAACAACCCCCCCACCTCCTGGGGGAAGGTCCACTTTGGTGGGCACTGGAGCCCAGCATGGTTGTGTCACTGTTTATTGTTAAATATTGTTAAATTCCATGGGACTAATTACTTGATCAAAAATACCTGGATAATTGTGAGTTTAAATTGAGTGGCTTTGTGCCTACCCTCAGATTCCCTTTGCCTCTGGGGAAAGAATTCAAGAGGCTTTGAATCATTCCCAAAGCAGCAGCAGCAGCACTCCATTCAAAAGCTGGTATTTTTTCAATCAAGGGTGGTTTGTCTGTACTGTCCATTCAGGTGTATGTACCTGGGTCTGCTGGTGGTGCTTGAAAAGGGATGTGGAGACTCTTCTGTGGGATCAGGGGAAGAAAGTCTGAGCTCCCTGTAATTTATTGTGCTCAACAGTGGCAGGTGTTGGGCCTGGGAGGAATGCTCAGTGCAGGCTCTGGGTGGGTTCTGGCCCTGCCCTGGCCTGGGCAGCCCTTGGGCTGCACCCCTCGTGCTGCTGCAGTGCCAGGGGCTCCGAGTGCCTCCCAGGCTGAGCTCCTGGGATGGCATTCCAGATTTATGCAGAGAGAAATATTTAGCGTTGTGCTAAGATATGTTGTTGTTGCAGGCAATATGGTCCCCTTATGGCACAGGAGTCTTGGTACTCCCTGTATTTCAAGCAGCTGAATTAATTGCTCACTAAACATAATTCCCTGGTAGGAGTAGCAGTACTACAGTAACATCTGAGAGATTTGGCCTGTGAAGCGTTTCTCAGTTTCCTGCCTACGTAGGTAAGGCTTAACTTAGGGAACAGGAGCTGTGAGATCTTGCAGATTCCAAGGAGGATTTGACAGGTACCAATTTTGTGTTCAGTAGTTAAACAGCTACTTGACTTTTTCAACTTTCTAGAATTTCAAAAATTAAACATCAGATTTGTGTGTCTTTGAAGGAGCTGTGTTTTATCTGCACTAATTTCTCCTAAGGAGAATGTTTTTCCATTTGGCTTAGAAGTAAAGAAGGGGAATGCTTGTTTGGGTATGAGTCACTTCTGATATTTCTCCAGATAGATTGTGCAGATAAGCTGCAGAGAGATTTAATGTACAAATTGCCTTCAGAAATGTGCATGTCCACTGGAATCCACTTAGGGAACATTGAGGGCTTTGGGACATGATGCCACATAGCACCACTTAACTTTGACATTGATAATCATACAGTGATTTTGATTAAATCTTATCAATATAGCAGTAACTGTCTTCATCCCTCACTTCCTGTCAGCCAGATAACTTGGAGGGGATAAAAATAAGTTGTTAATTCCCAGAATGTAGCTACAAGCACTGACTTCAGCAGTTCTGGCAAGACGATCAATTTAAACCCTAACAGGGATTCCCATCTCGCCGTGCCTTCACCAGCCGTGCTGCGTGGTGGGCGTTTGCCATGCAGATCTGCCTGGCCTGGGGTAATTGCTCTAATCAAAATGTCACAGCAAACCCCAGCGTGGCATCACAAACTGCAGTTACTGAGCTCCTTGCAGTGCCTGTGGTCACGGCCCCGCAGGCCCAGCTGCTCTGGCCACACTGGGCGCTCTCTCTTTCCGCTTTAATTCCCTGCTTTTGCCATCCCAAACTCCCCAGTGTTTCCTTTTCGGTGTTTCCTTTTCGTTCCTCCCCTTTGGCACATCACCACTTAACTAGACCTGGAATGAAAAGTTACTGGGAATTGGAAAATCCCTCTCAACCTCCCTGGCATTATTGATGTTTGTATTGAGATCTCAGAGACCCTGTTTAACCCTTGCTTGCCTTCTGTGCTTTCCCCATTGCCCCCATTAGTGTTGTCCTTGGAACAGTCCTGTGTGCTGGGCTCTCCAGGTTGCTTTAACTGATTGAGAGCAGTTTGCCATCAATCCTAATTGGAGAATAGAGTCTCTAACTGGGCTTTGTAATTTTTCTCACACTGATTTGCCTGTTCCTGACAGTAATGTAATAACAATGATACTTCACCTCTTGCCTTCCAAACGCTGTGCCCTGACACTGGGGCTCACTGGGAGCCCATCAGGTGATTCTCCACCCCCTGGGCTGTAGGTTTATGAGGAGGAGCTTGGGTCAGTACTGATGGTAGTGGTGAGGAGCAAGGAAGGAACTTGGCAACTTTCAATTCTTTAGAAGATAGGTTGATGATTTAAACCAAGGGTGGTTTCTCTTGGTGTGTCCTGCATTGCTCAGCACTGGGATGTGTGTTGATGGTGCTGAGGTTTTGGTAAGACCCCCCAGCCCCAGCCCGTTCCTGCAGTGCCTCTGCCCAGCCACGTCCTGCTGCTGGGAACCAGCCCCAGCCCAGCATTTCCAGCCCTGCCCTGATCAAAACCGCTTGTCTGTCCCCAAATCACTAAGAGTCCATCAATCTTGGTTCCTGACTGCAGGGTAATAGATTGGAGGGGCTGGGATTGGCTCTCTAATTCTGCTGGGAGCTCGCTGTGTGTCAGCACCGTGCAGGGTAATGGGCAACAGACTGATAATCATCAGATAACCCCATTAAAGCTGCAGTGAGAAGCATCAACTTCAGCTGGCCTTGGGATGAAAAGTGTGCCCGTGTGATGGGGCTGGTCACAAAATGGTCTAAAAAGATCCAGAGGGGACAATCCCCCCAGTTACCCAGGGTGCTTCCACAGGAGCTGGTGTTGCTGGGCTGGGTGGGTGGCCCGGCAGGCTGGGGTGGCTCTGCTGCCTCAGGTCCTGGGTGGGACACGAGCAGGAAGGTGCTCCACTCCACGAACCTTCAACAGACACAACCTGAGCCACCTTTGCAGGGTCAGAAGTGTTGCTGTGGCTGTTTGAGCCTTGTGGTCCAGAGCCTGGTCAGACCTCGTGGGTGAGAACTCGCAGTGTAAATGTTTTGCACACTCAGAGATGGAGTTCTTTCCTGAGACTCCATCATGAGATGTGTTTGCTTTGAGGTTGTTTGGGGTTTTTTAAAGGCTGAAGTACATTGCTCATCCTTGTAGGGTTCTTTGCATTCTAAGCAGCCAAATGTCCAAAGATTTAGAGAGATGATTGTTTGAGAGGGTTTCAGAGTTGTCCTAAAGCCAGTTGGGTTCTCACTGATGCTCTCAGTGGTCCGAGCATCCTATTTCTGGTTTCTTTCCCTTGGGAGGTGCAGCAGTGCCTGGCCCCAGCCCTGCAGAGCTGTCGGGATCCTGGGGGCAGTCTGGGAGCAGCAGCATCCCTTCCCCACTGGCAAGGAACAGAATTGGCTCTTGCAAACCAGCAGCACTGAGAGCTCTGAAATCCTTTGTGTTTCTGAAACGTTTTCTGGTTTTTTTCTCTCCAGATGGCAGCTCTGCAGAGTCCCTTCTATGGAGATAAAATGAACCTGTTTTCTCTTTGCCAAAAAATAGAGCAATGTGACTACCCACCTCTTCCAGCTGAACATTATTCAGAGAAGGTAAGTTGGGGGCATGTTTGGATGGGAATGGGATGGGGCTGCAGTGAAGTTCCTCCTGGCAGCGGGGAAGGGAACTCAGGAGGAGAAGCCCCCACACCCAGGCAGGATGGGAGGGCCAGGGTCTCCTGGGTACTTGGCTGAAGAAACAGCAGTTGGGATGTCTGAATATGGACAAGGTAAATCAAGCCAAAAAGGTTTCTTAATGTGGGGAATATTTTGAAACTGCAAGGCTGGGCCACTGGCAGAAACCAGCAGTGAGCCGTGGGAAAGCCCTCTCCTTGCTTCCTTCCCCTTAAAACAGCATTCCATAAAACAGCACTGAAATGTTTGGTTATGAAGTGTTCAGTGTGTAGTGAAGGGGGGAAGGAATCCTTTCAAGAAAAAGGGAAGAAAAGCCATTTAGTTCAATGCACTAAGCATCTCTGCAGCAGCTGCACGGGGCTCTCTAAGTTTGTGCATCTGAGTGGGAGCAGCAGCTGAACCAGAGCATGTAAAAGCCATGTATGTCCCTGTGCTGGCCCGGTGACACTTCCCTCCAGCTGCAGACACACGCCTTGCCTTTCCTCAGGGCCTGTCGAGAAGGGCTTGGCTTTCTCGGCTTTCTCTCTCCCTTACCTCGACGAAGCAGCTGGTTTTCCTTACCTCCTCCTTCCTCACAGTTGCCTCCTATTCGAAAGGAAATGGGTAATGGAATTTTAAGTGTTCCATATATCCTGTGGGGCTTTTCCTTTGTTTTACTCCACCTCAGAGTCCTGAGGAGCAGGGCAGGATGCCTGGGAAATACCGAAATGCCGTGAGCAGCCGGGCTGGCCCCCACCCTGGGAGGGACCCACGATTCGCGTTGTTTTGCTTAGTTTTTACTTGCCAAGTAACTCATGCAAAACGGTGCTTTGAGAACTAGTCTGCAGAAGTGAATTTTCCCTTTTCCCCCCCAAGCTGCCGTGGCAGCCCCGGCCCCGTTCCCCTTGCCGTGCTGCTGTAGCTTGCATTCAGGATATGCCTGCTGGCAGCAGGAATTAGTGTAAGTTGACAGATGTGTTTCCTGTCTTTACAATTACTGTCTGTTTGCTTCCCTCTGGCAGTGCTAAAGAGTGTGTGTAGTGCAGTGATACAGTGCGGGGTGAGAAGGATGGTTTGAGGCTCAAAGGCACCGGCTCCCAGAGAACTCGGCTCCAGATGGTTCATGCACTATTCACGGGGTGCTGGTGGAGGCTGTGCCTGTGGCTGCAGCTCCTCTGGAGCAGCAAACAGCTTCGGCTCTGCGAGGGTTACAGCAGGGCTGCCCCTCAGCAGCCACTGCGCTGCCTCCTTGTGTAGACTGGTTTAGAGGAACAGGGCGGAGCGTTTGGGGCAGAACCCCGGCTTTAATGGTGTTTCCTTTCAGGGATGTTCCTCTTCTCTGGGGCCTTTTGTGGCTCACCAGTCCAGACCCTCCCCTGAGCAGTTGCGTGCTGCTGGTAGCAGAGGAGGAGCTGGGACTCCAGCCAGCACTGGTTTTCTATATTGGGAGCAAATCTGCTGGGAGCTGGAGATCCTGGTTGGCAGTGCCAGTCCAGGCTGAGCTGCTGGTTCTGCGGGTGCTGGTGAGATCCCTGTGAGGGCAGAACCACCGGGGCTGTTCCAGTGCTGCACTGGCACGGGGGCACAGCTCCTGCCTGGACCAGTGCTACTGATGGCACAGGCCCCGGGCAGAGCTCTAAGGCATTTTAATTTGTTTGGGGGAGTTTTGTGGTGCTCTTGGCTGAGCAGGGCTGAGGTGCCTGTTAAATCTTTAGGGTCTCAGGGTTACAAAGGCAGCAACATCCGTGCCCTCGGGTCAAAAAAAAGCCACCAGAAAAAGGGGCAGGGCCAGGCAGCAGGTTTGGGTTGGGAGCAAGGATGGGACCTTGCTCCATCCAGAGCTGAAAACCTCGAGCATGTTCAGTTAATGCAGCTGAAGCCATGTGCTTGATAGCTGTATGGTCATGCTTTTAATTACTGCTAAAATAATTGGCACTGTGGCTACTGGGAGGATGTGAGAAGATCAGAGGCTCAAGGCTGTTTCTCCTGGCGCCTCGGGGGTACGAGCAGCTTTCAGTGCCTGTATAATTAAAAGCTACAATCTTTCATGTGCACAATAAAGAGGGTTGGGAGGTGGGGAGACTCCAGCCCTTCTGTGTTTTATTTATTAAAACATAATCAGTGACCAGTCTCTCTTCTTCACAAAGGTCTTTAGGAAACACCAGCGTCTCACAGCCGTGTCCAGTAGCTTAAGATACTCAAGTGCTGGTCACCCCTGTTACACGCAAAGGCTTGAGTGGGTTTGGTACCAGGGTTGGTGGGGAGGGAGGTGCAGTTGTTGTCCTGGGGAGCTCTGCTCAGGCTCCCCTTCCCTCAGAGTCCCTGCCCTGCCACCTCAGGCACGTTGTGGTGATCTCGTTTTGCCTTCCTTCACCCCCGTCCTGCTCACGCACTGGTGCCTCGCCCTCCCTCTGCCCCGGGTGCACTTGCTGGGTCCATCCGCTCCTCAGGGGTGTGCAGTGTGCTGGAGACTGAAATCTTCAGGAAGATTTGGCAGAGCAGGTTCTTCCTGGCCCGTTTGGAGGTGGGACACTTGCCTGCAGGCTGCTCCACATCTGCAGAGGAGGCTCCCAGTGCTGGCCTGGCCTCCAGGGCTCGGGCAGACTGGGCTGCAACCCTTGCCAGGGAGAAGGCGGCAGATCGTTGACGTTTGCCTGTTCTCCTGTGTTTCAGCTGCGGGAGCTGGTCAGCATGTGCATATACCCCGACCCAGATCAAAGGCCTGACATCAGCTACGTGCACCAAATAGCGAAACAAATGCACGTGTGGACCTCGAGCACATGAGCGGCCGAGGCGGAACCAGCACAGCTCAGTCTTACTTGAATTCTTTGCTCAGCTGAACGCGACTGGTGCCAGGCCACACGGGTGGGAGGGTGAGCACTCGCAGCAGAGGCTCCATCATTTGCAGGTTATTTGACAAGGACTCTTACAGGTGGTCGTGCTTTAACGTGAAGATTCTGTGAGGTATTGCAAGTGATTCTTTTATTTTTTATTTTTAAGGCCAATAACGTTACGGATGTAGATCATTTAAGGGTCCTTTCTTCAAACTGTCGTGTGTAATCTAGGATAGCCGATATTACCGCGGGGTCGGCACTTGCCAGACCTTCTATCTTAACTGTAATGTGAAATATGAAATAATTCCTTCAGTGAAATCACTTTATACTAATGTAAGAATTACCGTAGATTTTGTGTAATTTGTATAACTGCTACTTTGCCTCTTCTGCAAATGGTTAATAGCAAGTTCAGTTTTTACTTGGTGTATTTTAAAGCAGCCATTTATGTGTTTTTATTAATTCCCTCCTCTTCAGACTTAGAAACTGGGAAGGGTGGGAAACACTTTTGTTTCCTTTTTTTGTTTTTTTTTTTTTTTAAATTGAAAACTGAGTATTTTGCTGATGCATTTCTCTGTCAGAGAGGAGTTAAACATGAACCTGGAGAAAAGAAGCCAAATATGCCAAGCAAACCCAAAACAGCCTTGCTCCTGCAGAGAATTGCTCCTTACCCTCATTTTCCCTCTGGCTCTTCTCAGCCTCCAGGTTCTTGTTTAAAACCAGTGTTTATTGAAGCCAATTCCATTTTGGTGCAGAGACTTTTACACATCCAATAGTACATTGGGTAATGCAAGTGGAACTTCAGCAGTGTTTTAAACACTTGGAAAAGTTTTAAAAAATAAATGAAATGCTTTGTGTATGGAATTCTGCATAGGATCAGCCCCGTCTGGCAAACTGTGAAAGCTCATTTCAGAATGTGAATGTTTATAAAATCTCAACCTGATCTGAAGGAGTCATCGTCTCTAACTGCATGAAAATTGTCAACCAGCTAAATTCATTCATTGAATCAATGATTTGTTCCTGACTGTCGATGGGAATATTCCCTGCCTGAGGAACAGCTGTGGATTCATGTTCCAGTGTGTCCATTCCATGTGCCTGCGGGAGGAGCCCCAGCCCGTGCTGCTCCTGCCACCGTGTACATTTGTGTGTGACAGTTCAAATGCAGCCTGTGCCTCTTTGGTTTTTTCTTAAGGAAAGCTTACAATCCTGAATTTTTTTGAACTAAGATTAGGGTTAGAGGGTTACATACATATATATTGCTTTTAGTGGATTTTTTTAACCTAATTTGCTCTACTTAAAAGGAAAACTGCAGTGCCATCTTCAACTACTTCCTCTTGAATTTGGGAATATTTTTATAGGGTACCAAGACAAGCCATTAATTGCTGTGAATAAAGTTGGTATCATTAATGCAAGGTGCCATTTTATTGAGGCTGCTGCTCTCAGGAGATTTGGGAAATTCAAATCAGCAGGAGAATGTCATGGAGGCACCAAACTGCTCCCACCATTCCCATGCCAACCCCCTTGGTTGCTTTAGAACCCACCTCTTTAGCACTTGCCAGGTTTAACCTGAGCCTGCCCCCTTGCACTGCAGCTTTCCTTGAGCCAGGGGGCAGCTCCAAGGCCCGAGGGAGGGCCGGGCTGCGCCGCACTTGGGTGACCTGAGAAAGGATCCGCAGCTTCCAGGGAAGCTCAGCTCAAATGTGAGGATCTGGAGAAGTCTGGTCACTCTCTTGCTACATAAAATTTCTTAGTGCTTATAAGGAAATGTATTTCAAAAGGTAATTTTTTGCAATTGTGCATTTTTAGATAATAAAAAAACTATTTCAAAAATAAACACCTTTGTTTAAAAAAGTAAGAAGTCCAGTATTAAAGGAAATTAAAAAAAACAAACCCAAAACCCCCAGCACAACCTGAAAACAGGCCTAAATATGTGTGAAACTGCTCCTAACAGCTATTGTGGGTAGCTGCTTCTCCAGAAAATGGACAAAGGGAGACAGACTGGGACAGTTGTCTCAATGGAAACCACACAAACTGAACTGTGGCATATCAGAACTGATTTTGTGGGATGTTTATTGCAGGATGCCAAGGCTGGGGACTGGCACCAGTTCACCATTTCAGTCTGTCTGTCACTTCTCCACCTCCACTTTTCACTTAAAAAATAATTCTGCAAGGGGCTCTGCTGGCTGGTTTTCTCAGGATTATGTGGTGCTGTATGAAACAGTCTGAAGTCAGTTTAACTCAAAGAGTACAAGCCCAACATTTCAGGACAAAACAGGCCTAAGTGGAGGTGAGTGACAAGACAGTCAGACACTGAATGATGCTGGATCCAGCCTGTAACCTGTCTTTACCTGGAGGAAACAGGGAAGAATTAACATAACCATGCCCTGATGCCCAGTGTTACTTCCCTGCAGCGAGGTAGCAGGAGGGCAGTGTCTGCTGGAGGTAAGGGCAGCAGTTCAGAGCCACCACTGCTCACTGTTTTCATACCTCCTCCTGTTTCCATCAGGAAGATAACGTTCTATTAAATTAAAACTTGTCAAATTGGGCTTACACAGAGCAGTTCTGCTCCTGCTGTTCTGTTCCTGGCATGAGGTAACAGAGGCAGCCCTGCCCTGGCCTGCTCAGCTGTCAGAGCTCTGTGCTGCAGGAGCCTCACCTGTCCAGAGTGCAGGAATGAGCACCAGGTACACACAGTGGGGAAGGTGGGCAGAGCCCTCTTTATTCTGCACCAGCTGCAGGACAGAGACCTGCTGGTCTGAGCTCTGCAGGGCTCAGGACGTGTCCATGGTCTGTATGTTCTCGTCCAGCACCTCGATTTCCAGGTGTGCCACATTCTCTGTGAGAACAGCAGTTGTGCCTTTCTCACACTTGTACCTGCCAAACCTGGGAAAGAAAGGGGGGAAATGCAAAGGAAAACTTGTATTTAAATTTTACAGAATCACACAGAATATGCTGAACTGGAAGGGACCCACAAGAATCATCGAGTCCAACCCTTAGCCCTGCACAGGACCATTCCCAAGTCACACCATGTGCCTCAGAGTTTTAGAACTTTCCTGTAGAAGTCCAAAATAAGTAAAGGAACTGTGCTTACTGCAAAACCTAAGCTAACTGCACTAACTGACAAAGTTTCAGATAAACCAGCAATTTAAAAAAACTGTGATTACAAAAAAAAAAAAATTCCTACGTAACTGGAAAGGTCTTTACAGAAATCACTGGTCTATCAGAGGCATGGGCAGCAAAGGCAAAACTGTTCCTTCCTCAAACTGCCCAAAACTCAAGAGGTTTTGGTAAAATTGTGGCAGAGAACTCCCCTTGTTCCTTCCACACACCTGTACATGCCACTAAGAGCCTCTGCTCAGCTGCAGGTACAGCCCCTCCTCTGCTCTGTTCAGCTGGAATTCACACTCTGACACAATTGAGTATTATGGGAAACAGGACTTGCTGGGCAGAGCAGGGGTCACACCCAGCTTCAGGGTCACTAACCTGTCCCCCTTCTTGTTGGCCACATCGTAGGGCCGGAGGAAGTCCAGCTTGCTCTTGCTGATGACACAGATGTCGATGTTGCTGCCGGAGCCCAGGTCGTTGAAGATCCCGGCGGCGATGGCGTCTCGCACGAGCTGCTTGGCTTCCTCCTCCTGCAGCAGTTGGGAACTGTCAGTGCCCCCGTGCTGGCACTGCCCAGGGCCACACACAGGCAGAGCTCAGAGCAGTAAAGGATGCACCAAAACCTGTTCCATCACCAACAGCGTGATGTAGGGCGTGAACAAGGGGACTGGCAGGGACAACCTTTTACCCTGCCTGTGATCCACTTTGGATCCACTGTGGATCACCCTTGGGAGAGAAAGTCTAGGAAGCAAAACAAAGCAGCCCTGCTCTGCACGGAGCTGAGCTGGAGAATAGCTGTAATTCCAGTCCTGAGCACAAATGCAGAGAATGTACAGAAACCTGCTGAAAACACTGCTCAAACAAGGTACTGCTGCCAAAATCCTGCAATTAGTTTTTCGCATTTAAGTGAAAAAAGGAAGCTTTGCTACAGTAATAGATGTAACTGAGACAGAGTTACTATTTAGAGGTGAAACAGCCTGAACTAGAGTGCAACAGTGCCCATGTTACACAAACAACATTCACGAGTGTCCTGTACATGAAAACATTTCAAATTCACCAAAATACTCATTAAAATATTAGAGCAGATCTCTAATCATCACATTCTCACCACTACCAATGAAACACAAGTGGTATTGCTGTGAAGGCATCAGGAATAGCGTGCTGATGGGACTGACAGGTCGTTGCAGCAGCACTGGCTCCCTCTGCAGCTCCCAGCAGGGGCATGTCCTGCACCCTCAGCTCCACTGAACCTCTACCTGTGCCCCAGCCACCTGGCAGAAGGGTCAGAAAGCAAGGAAAACAGGTTGTGTTCCAGGTTACTTACACACACACACACACACACACACACTAACCTTTTCAGTAGCCTCTGACGTACAAACCAGCACACATAAGACCCCTTAGTTTCTCTCAAAGGTGCATAAGGACCTGACTTGAAAACAGACTAGAGCTGTCTGTTCGAGTGTCGAAATAATAAGACTGAAACACATCCCTGGGCACAGAGGTTGGGTCCTGTGTTGTCCCCAGGTTGTGTGCAGCAGTTGCAGGGACTGAAGCAGGGCATGGCTTCCAGGGAGGACAGAAATAGCTGCAATTTCTACTTCACTCCCAGTTTTACCACCATTACTCTTTATTAAAAAAAAACCAATTATGCTTCCCACCAAGCTCACTAGAACAATATAGCCATGCTGTAAAAATAATTCCTGTACCTTTTCTTCAGTGTTTTTGGCAATAAAAGCCTGATAAGCAAGTAATTCCTCACTCAACTGATAGAAGATTGTCACTGATTTGTTGCAGACTAAGGTTATTTTAGTACCATAGTGCAAGTAAATAAAATAAACCAAAGAAGTATGTGCAGATCTCTTTTAAAAATTAAGTGGTAACAAAACCAGAATAATTTTAAGCTACATGAGTGCTAGTGTAAGAAAAGCACCTTAGGAACACTAACTTAGGCATACAGATTGGTGGGGTCTATTCCATTCTCCTTTTTAGTTTCATCTTTTTAAGACAACACTGTAAATCTCACCGACTGCTCTAATTTAAATTTTGCTTTTAAAAATGTCCTCTATCAACTTACTGTTACCAACATCGTTCTAAAAACACCCATTAAAGTACAATCAGCAGAGCAGAGATGTAGGTGCACTGAGGCAGCCACCGAAGAGAGTCCAGGCTGTAATCCCAACTCCTTTCCTGGCACAGTGCAGCCCAGTCTGTGAACCTGCAATAATTGTCATTTTAGAAAACCCTGCCTCAGCACTGTTTCCTGCTCCTCTTTTTACAATTTAGAAAGCTGGCCAGGATAGCCACAAGAAAAACCCCACTGCATTCCTTACTCCTGCACGGAGTTCAGCAAGCACTGCTATTTACAGTCACAAAATAGGGGGTTGGCAGGAAAGTGCTGACACAGTCTGAAGTACAGGGGCCTCAATGAGCCACTGTAATAATTAATCTTAAAAAACTCTAAAAGTTCCGAGTATATAAAAGGAGCACTTCCTGCTTTATGGCTGCAAAGACCAAGGTAACTGGGAATACCCCCTGGGGGGCCCCGAGGGCTCCCTCGCTGAGCTGCCGGCGCGTGATGGACGGCGCGGGCGGGCAGCGCTGACAGGCAGCGCTTCATGGAGCGCGGCCCGGCCCCAGCACAGCCCGCAATGTGTCCCTGGACTCCAATGTGCAGCTCCATTTACCTGCGCCTGACAAATGGCAGCGCTTGGGAAAGGCAGCGAGGGCAGCACCGCCCCGTAATGGTCACCACAGCTGTGCCTGGGGGCAACAGACCCCAGTTCATTACAGTGACCAGTAATGGAGCTTCCAAAGGGTGCCTGAGGAATAGGGCAGTAAAGGCTAAAATAAATAACTCAGCACGGAAGGCTAATCTGAAACGGTGTTTGATAAATTATTTATAACACAGACAATTGTCTGCATTTAATATTGGTGCTACTGGTAGCGTCTTTAAAAGATGATTTATGTGTTGTAGTGCCATTAAGCTTTATATGGGCCCACTGCTGGCTATAAAGTCTGCTGAGATTTAGAGAATGAGTTTTAAACTGTCACTGCAACATCACAGTAGATAGAGCCTGTATTAAATCTTTACTTTAAACCTGTTATCTGGAGAGTTGCAGTTTGCAGACACTCAGAGCTGATGGATTACCTCTCACAGCTGCTCTTTCGCCAGTCCCAAACAGCACCGAGGAGCAACTTTTACACATTATTCTTGTATATGACTTGAATCAAGTTTCTCTTCTCACTTAAGCAATTTCCAGATTTCAAGTGCTACTGGAGGAAAAAAGAGACTTTCCTAGAGGAGATGAGGGTATTTCTACATTACTGTCTTTACTAATAGCCTGTAAACAAGTTTATCATTATGCTCCAGCACCAAAGGGAGCAGCTGGAATGGCTTTGTGAACATTATTTCCTTAACACTTTGTAACTTCACAAGCAAGTTACACAGGAGATGCCTTTTCCACATTTAAAAACTCCAGCAAGTATTGGTTTTTTCCAACCCTTACCAAAATGAAATTAATCCCTTCTGCAGGTCACCAGGATGCTGGCAGAGATGCAGTACACAGTGCAGTTCTCCAACAGCAATTCTTAGAAGAATTCAAAATGTAGTACACTATCAATATTACTATAAAATATAAGCAGGCAACTATCTTTGTAAAAATAAACAAATGCAAATACTTATCTCAACAGTCTTTTACAGCAATGAAATTTGCTCAAATTATACAATATAAAAAATTGATCTTACTTAAAGTGAGAATCCCCAAGACTCCCGTGGGAAGAGAAGGGAAAGAAAAAAATCAGGGAGGACAATGATAATAAAAAAAATAAATCCCTAAAGGAGTGTTGGGAATTTAGGGGTAGGGAAGCAATACCTCTCCAAGGACAAAAGCACCTACAGAAACATGGACTTTGGAAGAGCAATGAGCAGTGTGCGGGGTGCGAGAGGCTGTGTGGGGGCTGTGGGGAGGGAGGAGCTGGGGTGGAGATCAGTCTGTAACTCGGAGAGACGCTGAAGTCTCTCTAAGGCCAAAGAGAACAATCTGAGAAGCAAAGTGCTTGGTGTTTCTTTGTAAGGGGACATTGGGAAGGCTCCGGGAGTGAGAATGGATTTGGTTTGGCTGTGGCATTTAAACAACTCAGAACTACAAGTCTGCAAAACTTGTCTGACTACAAGTCACCCAAAAGAGGGTGCATTTCCAGGGCTGCCTCAGAAGCAAGGAATTACATTCCTTGTCTCTTCATTCTTAATTTTTTTTTTAATATTAGACCTATGGATTTTACATCAGTTTCGTTGTGACTAAAGTGTCAGTGAATGTTTATTTTTCTAACCATTTTCTACTGAGAACTTTCCAAACAAACTGCTCTGTAGTCCCTAATTATTATTCTCAGAGATAACAGTTTTTTCCTGTTCCGAGGAAGGTGCCTGTGAGCCCAGGCTCATCCCCACCCCCTCTCTGATATCATACACCACCAGTATAATAAACCACGTTAATATTTCATACCAGGGTGAAATATGCTGGAGTATCAATTCAACATCTGCTGTCTTTAGGGTACTGGCGTCCCGCAGAGACACTTTCAATTTGTAATTGAGTTCTATACTGAATTAATCAGCAGTTTATCTTTTTTAGTAAAATAATGTCTTCCCCACTAACCTGGATTTACATTAACAATTTATGTCAAATTACCTGCCAAGGCAAGAAACTTATATGATTCGGAAATACTATTCAATAACATTAGTTGCTGTATGTCATTGCCTATATGGGGATTAGTGCAATCCATATTTCCAATGGCACAGAATTAAATTACAAGCTCCTCTCACAGCTATGGGATTTCTTTTAATACTATTGCCATACTCTGAACTAAGAATGAATAGGAAAACTCATTTAATCCATCACTTCTTACATATGGGTGAAGTTCCTGTGTTTTCAGGGAACTGACTCTCAAAATTTGAACTCAACAGTACCAGAGCTGTAAATCCTGCCAGGCTGCAAGTTCTCTGACACTGGGAGAGCCTCAATTTTCTGTTCTGCTGTGCCAACCCTCACCCACCCTGATATGCAAACCCTGCAAAAGACTACAGCTAAAATTACTTTATATTACTGCATATAGAAAAATCAGTATCAAGCAATAACACGTCTGGTTTCAAATAAAGCAAATCTCTGTTCATACGACTATTGCTTTACCTCTGACAAAAGGATGGAAGGGAACGAAGGTCAACATTTTATCTGGAAAAGAAGCCTTGGGCTTTCTGGTAATTTATCCTCCCTAATACACCAAAATGCTCCATAAAGCCCAGGCTGGCTCCCAGCTCTGCCTCAGCCCCATTCCCTCACAGCAATTGCCCTCGGCCTGGCCAGCCCTCGCTGCGGGAGCGGCGCTCGGGCTCCGTGCCACGTGAAATATTTTCCAGTACATTTTGCCTGTGTTCTGCACTTAGGGGAGATATACAAACTGGAACAATTTAAACTGGAACACCTGCTCCTGAGAAATGCATCAAAAATAATTACCTGTCCTCCCCCTACCCTGGGCAGTGAAATGATCTCTTAACACAGAGCCCTGCTTCTGGCCAGCTTGTCTACATTATTATGGACAAAGTTTGTGTTACTTTCATAAAGGTGAAGAAATTGTTGCTCTCTGTCATGCAGCAAGGCCCAATTTACATGAAGGTAACATTTATTTCCCTCGATACAGTCTGTAAACAGCAAACTGGAAGGCAGCACTACTGGGCATCACTGGTAACTCATCCTGGTACTTGGGCAGCATCCCACCGACTTCTGGGCTTTGATCCATTCAGAGGGGACACCTCCAAACATTTCATCTACAATCCCAGCCATTCCAGAGCACACCTAGCTGGCACACTGCAAATCAGCCCATATTTCCTGTTAAATACCAGTTCCACAAGGGAAATCAACC
>JAWWMP010000038.1:1005717-1016501 GCA_035047865.1 Dendrocincla tyrannina | reverse complement strand
GGAAATCAACCCAGGGCACAGTTCTGTGAAAGAAGATGAAAACAGTACAAACTGTCCAACATGTCAGGCAGGACCCAGCCTACCACAGGATAATTGTTATCTAACCTAAGAGTAAGGAACAGGTATGATAAGCCTTTATTTTCTGGCTGACTGTATGCACTAACTCCTGATATTTACCCATGAAAATCCATGTCTCCAGGAGACACTAACGCAGCTTTGTCAGGAGAGCTGCAAGCTGCAGTGCCACGAGCTCTGGCAGCAAGGAGTGAAGATATGCCACTAACAGCCTCAGTTCCTGTCACTGGGTAATGAAATACAGAAGGCACACAAACACAAAGTCCCGATTTTTGTTCACCCAGTCAGATTTCCTGCCCCACATTTACTTAATCTCCGAGTCTGACACCAACAGGGGTTCAAGTATCTCAGGCAGGCTCTCCAGCCTAACTCCCATAGTCTGGCTTGATCTCCATTGTCTGCTGCCAGAGCTGAGCCCCCAAACCTCCCAGCAAGTGGTCCCCGTCCCGCGGAGTCATTAAAGCTGCGGAGTCAGCTGGCGGGATCAGCGCGGCTGCCACACCTGAGCCCGGGGGCGCAGCCAGGCTGATCTCCATCACTAATGAACACGGGCTCATCTGCAGCCTGTCACTGCTCCAGCCCCCAGCACGCACACGCAGCCGACACGGCTGGGGAGACAACTATTGTGGAAGATGGGAGAGTCCTGACAGGTTCCAAAAATAGCTCAGTATTACTGCTGGTAGTTAATAAACAAAAATAATTCCACCGTATTGAGGGACAGTAGGAAATGCGAGCGCAGGTATATTTGAAAGATCTGTGCGTCAGCTGCTTAAAAATGGAAGAAAGGGACATGTTTTCATAATACTTTGTACTGTGGCCGATGCATTTTTTACTGAAGTAAGAGGTACACAGTGAAAGCTGCATTCAGGCTCCTTTGCACTTTGGTACAGCACAGATTCTGGAGCACATGGAGGCTCATCTGCTTCACTCAGGGAGAAAGGGCTACTCAAAGTACCTCAAAAAAACAGTTCTCCCAAACCTGCCCACCAAACTGCTCATCAGATTGCTCCCAACCCACGCTGACCCAACCCAAACAGGTGAGCAGAAGTCATCCCTGCAGAACAGCCACCAAAGGAACCCTGGCCAGCAGGGAGGGGAAGGAAGGCACCTCTCTGGTGGGATAGCAAGCTGCAGGTTTTGGGACAGCACAGCTGCTGCAGGAGGAAGAGAGCTGTGCTCCATGTGGAACACAGAACAGCCCCTCTGCTTTTCATCTGTTCTTACCCTCCAGGGTATTTTTGTTTTCATTCAGTACCACCTGATTTCCTGTCACACTTCAGAAACGGTACAATAAATGACTGTAAATATAATCTCACATATTTGTAGTGATCTATCCTAGAAATAATTATTAAGTGTCTGCCAGACTATCTCCTTTCATTTTTCCTACCTATTCCGTGCTCCTCCTGAACTCATTACTCCAAGATTTACTTCCTTTTCCTTGCAATAGCTCTGCTTTCTGTGGTTTCTACTGGTTCTCTTCCTTTTGGAGCCTCTTTTTATTAAACCTGGCTTTTTTGATGAAATTCAGAAAAGAAATGAAGTTACAAGCAGCCTATTTCCTCGCTTAAACAAGAAGGCTACCACACAGCCCCACTATGGATCAAGTAATTCTTCTACAGACAAAAAGCTTCTACTTTTCAAACACCAGAAATCAAATACCAGAATAAAATATATCCCCTCTCTCCATCTCCTGAGGAATTCAACAACCAAAAATTTCAGCATTTAATTCTGTAGACACTTTTTCCCCCAAATCACGAGGGTTTCCAGTATTTCTTTGCTATTGTTTAACACCAGAAGGCACAAATACATTTGCAAAATGACTGAAAGGTTTAAAACCATGTGGTGACTCTACTGGAAGAAAAATTGGCTGCAATGAAAGATCTGAGCTCAAAACACTCCATTAGATGTGCTGTTCTTCCACTTATGTTTTTTAAAGCAGATCTATAGCTGCCCACATGACAGATTAATATTGTTCCACAGTAGTTAGGTGCTTGGCATTACATTTTTGAAGCATCTACAGGCCTTGAGGGCTGAAAGTGTTCCCATGCTCAGCGATCTATAATGGTTCCTCTAGAGGCCAGCACTCGCTTCCCAACAAACCCTGCCTCCATAAATCAGGCTGCACAAGTGGCACTCGGGAGCGTCCCCATCCATCCCCGCGCCTCCTCGGAAGGATGGTGGGGAAAGATCATCTCCCAGCACTGCAGCCAGGGAAAGGACCATCACAGTTGGCACTGATAAAGCATGTGCTACTTAAATCTGAAGACACACTAAGTCTATGGAAAAAAACACATCCTGCTGGTGTTAGCATGCCTCAGGCAGTGGGAGAAGCTTCAGCAACTCATCTTCAAAAGGCAGAGAGCCAGGGCTCTAGAAACCTGCAAAAATTGGCTAAGCCTGCAGTCTTTTTTTTATTTTATTATTTTTTTTTTTTTTAGTTGAGCATCTTCAAAGTCTACGATTCTAACTGTAGGGCACAGCAGCTGCCACTGCAGATTTGATCCTCTCAGCTTTTGGCAGCTCTCAACTTGAAATTCTAGCAAAAGAATTTTTCAAGTTGCTATTATTGCCTGTCATGGATTTATAAATATTGTGCACTATCTGCTGTGGCATGGCTCTCCTGGGACACCAGTGCATGCCAAAAGCATAACAGAATGAAAAACAGTTCCTATTCTTCAAATAAATGCTAATTTTTTTTTTTAACTGTGCTCACACGATGCGTTTGGTGATCAGCTTCAATAGTACAGAATATATATCAGAGGCAAAAAAGCTGATTGTCTTTTCCAGTAGTATTCAGCTGCTACTTTCATTAAGCTTGTTTAATTACATTCCAGATGCTAATTTGCAAGTTGATACCAGAGGGTGCAGGACAGTTTGCCTTTGAATCATTTTTCTGTGATGTGATGGTCTTGAAGCACACCACTACCCTCCAGTAGCCCTAGCAAGATATTCTGACAATTAGTGCAAAAGAAAGGAGCATTAATCTTGACAGAAAAATAATAATTTTCTATCTACTTTATTAAATTAATCTCCAGGAATTTTCAGTTTACCTTCATTGCCATTTCATAGTAAAATAGACATAGTGTACTTCGGATTTCATTTAGATTAACTCCAATAGAAATATTGGTTATTTTGTTAATTTACTGTAAAAAACCCAGTTCTGACTTAAAAGGTAAATATTATAAGTTGGCAGCCATAACAGAGTATGAGGAAGGGTTTAAGAGTACAGCTGAGCTTTATCACCTGAAACCTTGCCGGTTTGGTTAATACAATTCAGGAACTGCTATAACAGATCATCCAGGAAAACCAAAGGAAGGGTTAAAGTGCATGCAAGTCTCAAAATCTAAATATCTATTTCAACAAATCGGCAGGCTGCATTTCTACATGCTTGTTATAACAGTGACTATCTGCTGCCACTTATGGTTGCGTGTGAAGACAGTTTAATGAGGATGACCTTTCTAAATAGGAAAATTTGGAGATTTACCAATTTTTGTTGCCTTTTTTGGTTGCTCTTACACAAAAAATGACTTAAAATACAAGCTTGAAAACTATCTGAGAATAATATGAACATTTTAGATGCACAGCACAGCTCTCTGACATTTGTGTCTTTGAAAGAGGACTGTTGTGCTGGAGCTGTTGATTCCCGGGATTTGCACTCCGTGTTTTCAGTGGAACAGCACACATGCCAAGTGCACAGTCACACAGGAGGCTGGAAAAGGAGACTCTGCCATTCTTACAGCAGCATGAGGGGAGAGGGAAACAGCGAGTCTCCCTCTCCGGAGTGCTTCTATCAGCCATCTGCTGTAATGCCTGTTAAAAGTATTCCGGTATTTCTGATGACATTTATAAATACACTGAAGGCCAGAAGTCCAGAGTCTTCAGATACCGCCACAAATGCTGTGGCAACACAGGAACCCTGATCTTACTGTGTGTCCACAATTTTGCACACCTACAACTACTGCATAAGTACTGACAGGAAAGGAGCCAGGGCTGGGGATAGCTGGAAAACTGCTTATTGCTAACACTTCAGCAACCAACTCATGGCAAATATCTCAAGGCAAAGTGGGGCTTTCCTGAGGTTTTTTTAAATCAACTGGTATGAGACATCGTACTTCATCAGGACAGGTAACAGGGTGTAACAGATCAATTCACATTTTAAACTTAATTTATCAGCTTTATAGAGAGGAACTGCTTGGATTGATAGGACCATCATCTGAAAATACAGTGGACTTGCAGGGGAGGAAAAAACCCACAGCAGCTACATAACAAAAATGAGGAACATCTGAAGACCTTCTCTTATGTAAATTAACCTTCTCCTTTTCCACATCCCTCAGTGATACTGAAGAGCTGCAAGATATGTTTTATCTGCATTTTAGACTGAAATAATTGTGACTGTTAATGTTACAAGTCATTTTTAATGGGTTCAATTTTCAATTTTGTGTTCATTTCTCATTTTTTCTTGACTGTGGAATTATTAATCAATTGGAATGAGAAGAAGCATTCACAGAAAGTCTGAAGAGATTAATGTGGTTTAAGAGAACTTGACATTACTGAGGCATTTCATAAAATGCAGTTACAGAAAGCCCTGTAATTGTTTTGGGGTTATTTTCATCAATAATGGGTGTGCAGATAATGGGATTTTTCAGGGTTTAACATCACTGAACATGGTGTAATCAAGTGTAAGGAAATACTATAGAAAATACAAAAATAACGCACTGCCTCCATTTGTAACTAAACAGCTTAACATGACACTCAGCTTTTAGCTCTTCTAAATGATTCTCTCTACCAACCAACCAAATATTTCTCAATTTTCACCAGTATCAGCAGCAAAACAAAACCTACAACCTTATGAGTCTTCTGGTAACCTGCTTTAAAGTAGATATTAAATTGCAGACACTAGTTCTGAACATATCCAATCAACCAGATTTGCATGTTGTACTTGAACACTTTTTGTACCATTCTCTTTTCAAGACTAAGAGAGAAGGACTGACTAACAGAAAAACAGCAGTATTGACTGTGCACAGGCTACGAAATTTCTGAAGTCAACTATAACCAGTAACCTGTAGGTTTTTACAGCTTCCATCTGCATTAAAAGCACACATTTTTCCATATAGAAATACAGCTTCTTGCAAATTAATTTATTTTACCCATCAATTTTTACAGCTTTACAGTAAGCTTGCACTAGTACATTTTAAGTGCAGCAAAACTAGAGCAGATTTAACTTTTTTAAAGCTTCAAAACTCTTAAACTCTTATGATCATTTTTATCATAAGGATAAAAAGGGGATTATTGAGGGAAGAAACACAGATTTAAAACCTCAAGATTCTTACCTCCATGTCGGTTTTGTATCGATCCTCAAACACTGCCATGGCTGCCAGTGATCCAGAACCTGTGGTGACAACATCAGGACAACCCTTTAGCCAGTGGTTAGATTTGGTATTTCTTTAGAGAAAAATATAATAAATTTCAGCAGCACAAACCAGAGTGAAGCCTAGCTTAGCTTACAATCCACTCCCAAGTGTCTGCCCTACATCCTGCACCTGATTTAACCCCAGAGGTGCAGCTTGTGGGCACAGACTTGGCATGGGCCCAGCCCGAGAGCCTTTTCCTTTTGACCAGTCTCACCACCAGATACAAAAATGAGGTTGGAGAAGAGAGTTCATGGAATCCCTGCTCCTCCATTACTCCTGCCCCACAAGAGGTGGCTCTGACGAGCTGCCCTGGCACTGTCACCTCTACACATGGGGATGGGCAGCCCAGCAATGGGAACAGGGCAGGTGGCTGCTGCCACCAGCTGATTTCCCCTATAGACCTGGAAACAGCCTGGTGTTCATTTACTTTGTGCCATTATTTTTACAGTGAACAATAAAAGCTGAACGAAGTGAAGGGGATGAAACCACGAGTTCAACATTCCTTCTCTAGAAGGGATGAGGTGTAAGTGCAGTGATGGAACAGGAGCCAGCTCTGCCCACAGCCCTATGACTGCAGGGTTATAAATATGCTTTCATGAATTAATACAAAAAGCAGGATGACACTATTTGGAACTGTGAAGTTGCTCTGTTCAGAAAGAGTGAGCCTTCCGGAAGATTATCTTGTCTGTCTGTGGCCCTACCCATATTTCAGAGAGCACTACTTTTGGGGAGTGAATAAAGTTATCTGCAATTTTTTACTCCAATTAGAAGATTTTTTGGCATTTATTACTTTTTAACTTGTTTTGCATACTGCTATCTGTTTAGCTGGGTCACAGAGAAAGCCATATTTCCTATTTAAAATGATTTGTGTATATCGCTTGACCACCTCAATGGTTTAGTGAAAGCAAAAGGCAGCGATTAAACAGTTTCAAATGAGGTGTCCTGCTGATTTTATCAAGTCTGCTGAATGTATAATGAAAAAGGAGAAGCTGACAGTGACACTGTTGAGAAAATACAGACTACCTTAGCTGAACCATTTAAGGAGGTCCAATTATAGATCAAATTTAAAGGGTTGAAACAGCAGATTTACAGACACAAATCAATGAACATGGTAATCCTGATGAATATGACAGATATTCCTGTTACAGAATATTGCTGTGGTTGAGGATCATTACCTTTACAGTACCAAATACATCACATCTAAAAGCAGTAGGACACTCTAAGTGTGTACTTGTATTACAAGCAATGACTATTCATTTACACCTTGGAGCAATACATGACTCCATTTTTTAAATGCTGAAACTGGGAATAAAGCAGATTTTTAAGCAGAAATGAACTGCTGATACAAACAGCTGGTATCACTGAGCAAATCACAAATAAAAGGAAATTTACTGATCCTTCAAACAAGGTCAAAGTAAGGTGTGTGCCAAAACAAATACAGGACCTGAACCATAAAACAATAATTCTTCTGGACTGAGACAGGAACATTTCTAATGAGGGGGGAAAAAAAAAATCTGAGCTATGGTCTCAAACCAAGCCCATATTCTTGCTACACTCAAATGGAGGCCAACCATGAGCAGAATGGGAATTCTCAAAGGTGGAAAACAATCCTACCCTTGGAGAAGGGTTATGTGAAAAATTAGAGTGCAAAGATTAAAAAATATGCAAGAATAAAAGTATAAAGGGTGTAAATGCACAATTTGACTGAAATTAATACATTAACTACTGAGCTAAGAAAAAGTGGTCTTAATGTCTTAAAACCTCTACCGATAAATAAAAATTATTGATAACACGTTCTCATACATGGCTCAGGCTGGATTAACTCCTCCACCTCCTTGTAAAAAGAAGTTCCCCAAAGAACCAATGGACCGGAACTCAGCAGACTTAAAGAAGAAGGAAAAAAGCAGGGGGAACCTTACGTTACAGTACATGAAACCCTTTACACATAAAGAATGACACTTAATTATTTATCTCACTATTTTACCAAGACACAAATAAATGCCAAATCTAGTATCAACTTTAAATAATTAAATACAGACAGTCTTATAATGTAAATTTTCAAAGAGCTGTTGAAAGCCTTAACTTAATAAAACCTACGTGTAGACATTTACATGTGAAAACCAAGATCCTAAGGAGGTTCTACCAGAACAGGAAGTAAAGCTGGAAAAGCTGAACAGATTCGTTTGCTTTTTTCTCCAGTGCATATAAATCCTAAACATAAGCTCTATAAGCTTGCATTTAAAAATTGCCTTAGCAAAAGCCTCCTAGCACAGCTAAGCATTCCCTGAAAGAACAGATTTTTGTATCTTAAATAACACAATGAAAACTCTTCACTCTTCCCAGCATCAGATGTAAGCCCAGTGTTTTCAGAAACACCAGTGCACGAACACTTCCGGGTGTCTCCATCAAAACAAATCAAGTGCTGTTTGATAACAGCAATGGGAACTGTTGTGGAAAATCCTACTGGCACACAGACATGCACCTGTAGCACAGGAGCCAAGGCAAGCCCACGTGCCCTGCTGGGGACTGGCACCAGACCCTGGCCATGCAGGAAGGCACAGCAGCCATGGACAGGAGCTCCCAGCGTGGCTGAGAACTCCACTATCCCCCTACACCGACTGCCATCTCCTTGTCAAGTTCCACCCGCTCCAAACAACCCCGCAACGCTCCAAGCACTTCAACTGCCTTGTGAAAGCCACATTGTAACAGGAGAGAGGGCAATAAAATCGGGGAACTTAAGTAAACACTGCAAGAAGGTTTTCTTACTGCAGTTCCTATCAAAACACAGAAAACGTGGGTATTAAGGGTCTATGGAGAACTTGTTTGTATGTGTGGAAACAGCTGCTCTCTTGTCCGTGCACTCACACAATAACTCATTTTTAACAAGCATGCTTTGCCTTTATGTAGAAACAAGTTTCACAACTCCCAAACATAATGTCTGGAGAAAGATAAAATCAAACATGGCAAAACACCACCCATTAATTAGGGATGGATTCCCCACCCATAGACACAATACCTGATTTAAGTCACTGCCAGCTCGGATTCAGCCCTCCTAAGGTGCAGTTCAGCCTCGTACCTATCAGAACCTCCAGGAAACTGTGTAGTAACGTGTCATTAAATAGTGTCTGTACCTGAGCTCAGATTCAAAGTGACCCCAAACCAGGGGTTTATCTTAGGTAAGATTTCAAACTAAGGTTAACAGAGCCAATGCAGAAATAGAAAATTTCCTTTGTTGGATTTTAATTTACATGTTTAGAGTTTCTCTTCTGTGCACGAGCAGTAAGAATTAAAACAAAGGATAACTGATTAAGTTAACATTTGTTTCTATTATATAACAGGGAAACCCCCTTTCAGCTGGATCTTTAAAACCCATTAACTGCTAGGAACGATTACATTTAACACCCTTGGAAACATAACCATCAAGAAAAAATACCATCTCAATTACAGAGAAGTTGTTTGGCATACATTTTCAGTAAGCTACACTTTAGAAACAAATATTCAGGAAGTATTAATTTACTATCTAAATATATAAAAATATTGACTGCCAAGCAAATTCTAAAGAACTACAGAAGCTGAGAGGTAAAGCTCTACTCTGAGGCAAATGCTTTTCAGTCTGAGTACTGGCACAAACCAAATAAATTATGAGAACATAAGATAATTTATTTTTTTTAAAGTAGCATTGGTCATTTCCTGAATTTTCACAACAAAGTTATTAAGCTTCCTGGATGCAACTGTAATAAATTCACTTTAAAAATACCATCTGGTTTTCACTGGAGCAGTTGTACAACTCCAGCACTAATTTAAAGTGAAAGTTAATTACTGATACCTAGCAAAAACATCTAGCTGACAATAATTTTCACTGTGTTTTGTAACTGCAGGAGCTTTTCTAACACAGATAAACTGGACCTTTTTAGCAGAACCTTCGCTGAAGACAAGTTCTTATTGCTAGGTACAGTCCATTTCCTTACCCAAGGACCTGTTTGCTACCCCACCTGCCACACTGGAGGATGTGCCGAGCCTTGAGAGAGCAACATTTAGCACTTCCTAATCCATCACTGCCAGGGCTCCCTGACAGGGCATTTATTCACACGCACTCATTGTTATTCAATTTGCTGTTCATCCCAGGTAAAAATTCTGTGATCTCTGCAGCCCCACGGACTGGGATCATTTTTCAGCCGGGATCCTGGCTGGGGGCTGGCTCCCAGCAGTGGGAGTGCTTGCTCTGCAGCACGACACTGCCAGTGCATGAAGAGCTGATTTATGAATATGAAGCACCACTGGCACCAGGGGAGCAGCTCCAGCCACCAGAGACTCCTGAACATTCCGCCTGCTTCCGACAGCTCAACTACACACTCCAAGTGCTTTAATTTTATGCATGCATTTCATTATAAGTCTTGGCCAGAAGCTTTCCTAGACAAGCCAAGCCATCAGACAATCTTGCATCGTTTGCTGAAATCCAATTTTGTCCTTTGTCAGCATAAACAGTTTAATTTGATGTTCTCACTCCTGAGTAAGCACCAAGCACCTTTTAAATTTCCCATGCAAGGCAGGACACCACTCTGTCCGTCCATAGACAGACTCCAGCACACCAAAATAAAATCCAACTTCTCAATCTCCTTTCCTATTTAATACTGAATTTCCAGAAGTTGACTGGCCAAAAATACCTACCCTGATTTAAACAAACTGCCTTCAGAACATTTGGGGGAAAAAAACAACAAACAACAGTTTAGGCTAAATAAGACCGAAATACAATTCCAACTGCTATCTACATTTTGACTTTTGATAGTTTTTCTGCTGTCTCAATTCTATCTTTCATCTATATGCACAGGCTAAGTTTTTACTAAATCATATCTTAGTCAGTGGAGGAAGTACCAGTGCACCGGGAGTGGAAGGGTAAAGGACACTGATGCTGAAAAGGGCTTTGTCTGACAGCCCAGCCTAAAGGCACGTTTAAGCACCAGCCAGACCTGGTACTGCCAAGAGCACATCAAACTTGAAGCTACAAGGAACTTAAACCATTGGTTCTCTACTTCCAGCTCATTTCAACTTAGTCTGCTACTATGTATTTTTGCAGAGGGAAAGAGGAGCGGCCAGGATTTTCAGAAATGGCACTTTTTAGAGCAGGAAAATCACCCTGTGCCTAAGGGGAAGTTGCGTGGCTTGCTGCAGGAAACAAGCCCCGCAGCCTTGCAGCGCAGGGCAGCCGGGTTACAGGCAGCACCCGGGTTACAGGCAGCACCCGGGTTACAGGCAGCACCCGGGTTACAGGCAGCACCCGGGTTACAGGCAGCACCCGGG